>MINK01172057.1:5681-40568 GCA_001735545.1 Phormia regina
AAAAAAAAAATTAAATAAAATCATGAGCAGAGGCAGATTAGACATATATTTGAATAATAAATATTGTTAACAATATATTTATTAATTTTTTTAAATTAATTCATTTATTTGTTAATATAAGTAAAATTTCAGAGAAAAAATTAAATAAAATATTGAGTAGAAGTCAAAGTCACATTAGGCAAACATTTAACAATAAGTTTTTGCTAAACATTATTTATTTAATTTTCTATATTGTGATAAAATCATGAACGGAAATAACAGGCACATCAGGCAAATATTTAAATCAACGGGTCTCAAATGGGGTCCGCGACCCACAAGGGGTCCCTAAGGAAATTCCTGGGGGTCGCAAAGATAATATTGAAAAATATTATTAAAAACACATTTTTTTTATAAAAATATTATGTCGAAAGTTAAAATAAAAATTGCAAATAAAACATATTTNNAATAAAACATATTTATAGCAGAGAAGGAAAATAACAAGTGTTGCCAGAACTTGAGAAAAATAAAAGCTAAATTGGACTATAAAAATGGTCAGAAAAGAGTCACAAAAAAAATTTCATGCTTTAGCTGCCTTACCTCAGTCTTTGAGAATTCTGTTAGGTGACACCAAATTTCACACAAATCGTAAAAGCTGATTAGAAGTTACAGACGCAAAAAATAATATTAGATATGCCCGAAAAACGATCTTAAATTAAAGATCCCATTAAACATATATAATATCATATGTTTTAGTATTATGTTTTAATTATTAAAACTGTAACATGTTATCTGATTTTTAAAGTAGAAGTGGGTCGCAACTCCATCAAAATGGGGTCGCGAAGCAAGATCTTGTGAGAACCTCTGATTTAAATAGTAAGTTCTTGTTGCAAATTATTTATTTTTTTATATTTTATTTATAGATTTATAATTAATTGGTAATGTAAGTAAAATTACAGAGAAAAAATTTAAATAAAATCATGAGCAGAAGTCAGAGGCAGATTAGGCAAATATTTGAATAATAAGTGTTAGGTAACAAATTGTTTATTTTATTTTTTAAATTGTGATTTATAATTCCCATAATTGTTAATATATACAATCATTAACAGATGTCACAGGCACATTAGGCAAATATTATCAAATAATTCTTCTTCTAGGTAATTCTAGGTAATATGAATAAGATATCAAGAAAAAAATGTAAATAAAATGTTGAGCAGAAGTTAGAGGCACATTAGGCATATATTTTTATAATAATCACATTAGGCAAATATTTTAGAAGTTAGAGGCACATTAGGCATATATTTTTATAATAATCACATTAGGTAAATATTTTAATGACAAATTTTGTTAACAATTTATTTATTAAATTTATAATTCCTAAAAATTGCAGAGAAAAAATAATAAAATCATGAGCATATTTTAACAATAAGTTTTTGTTGACAAATTATTATTTGTTTTATTTATTTATTTTTTCAATTAAAATTTATTATATCTAATAGGTTATCAAATAATTCTTCTAATAGGTAATATGAATAAAATTTCCAAGAAAAAAATTTAAATAAAATATTGATCAGAAGTTAGAGGCACATTAGGCAAATATTTTAATGACAAATTTTGTTAACAATTTATTTATTAAATTTTTTATATTGTGATTTATAATTCCTATAAAATCATGAGCAGAAATTAGAGGCAGATTAGGCAAACATTTTAATTTAATATATAATTTTTTTTTTAAATTGTGATTTATTATTCCTAGTAGATTGTCAAATTATTTTTGAAATAAGTAAAATTCAGAGAAAAAAAATTAAATAAGTCAGAGGCAGATTAGGCAAAAGTTTAAAAAAAATGTTTTGTTAAATTAGTTTTTAAATTTATTTTTTAAATTAAGATTTATTAATAGTAAAATATAAATTTGAATTGGTATTTTATTATTATTTTATAAAATATTTGTTTAATATGACTTTAGTATTAATTTAACTTACTTTGCGATAATAACGAAATGGCACATCCTCGTGTACAACATATAGATAATCTGCTAAATATTTTGTTGTTGGTATTTCCATTTTAGGACAGATTTTATAACGTTTATTATCAGTCGAGCATAAAAAATTGTCATTTTCTTGCATTTGGTTTTCGGAAATTTTATTCTCTTTGGTTTTCTTTTTTTGATGATTATTATAAATTATTTAAACAATAACAACAATAGACAGCAAAAAAAATAGTTAACAAAAAAATTGTTAGAATTTGCTAAATAAATACCAAATTCTTTTTTTTTTTAAATTTCAAGAGAATTTCAATTTAAAATATTTTTTCTTTGTTATTTATGAGTCTTTTTTCCTTCTTTCTCGTATTAATCATGAAGCAATAGTTTTTGTTTTATATTAAATTTTTTTAACATTTTTAAATAAATTTTTAAATTTTACATTATATATTTTTTATTTTACTTATTTGTTACTTTTTTTTTTATTGTAATTTATTACTGATGTAAATGTGACGAGTTACGAACATTTCTTTGAAATAAAAATTTATTAAAAAAAAAAGAAATTAAATAAATTTATTAGTAATTAACTTGTGCAGGCGTTAGTTCATATTTTAAAAACCGGAAATATTTTCGATAAACTTTAGGTTTATTTGTTTTAATGAATATTTTAATTTTAATATTTGTTTGTCTTTGATTTTGTTGTTGATTTCTTTATGTAAATTTTATTTCAACCGGATGTTTTAAGTTTTATTTTTTTTTATACGTATTTTCAATTTTTGCTTTGAAACACTTTACTTTTTTATCTGCATATGTTTTATATATTTTTATATATTTTATTATTTTTCAATCAACCTTAATTGACTAACACCAAAATATTGTTCATTTTTAAAATGTCAACATGTTTTAAACTGAATAAAATAAAAACATCTTAAAAATATAACAACCAAATAGCTACAAGTTTTATATACCACCCAATAGAATATCTTGATTTTATAACATTTGATTTGAACAAGTATAAAGCAATGACAAAAACCAGTAGGTTGACGTTTAATCACCTTAATTTTGCATCCATTTTATTAATTCAAAAAAAAACGGTTAAGGAAATATAAATCGTGCAAAATTTACCTAATACAATAGACTTAAATATAAAACATAGAACTTAAAACTAAAATCTTAAAAAAATATAGTTGTCTAAAACCTAATAACATTTACAAGAGCCTAGGCTTACAGTCTCAAAACCCCACCCCCAATAAGAACCCCTCATACATACTGTGTAATAATATTTGTGCTTCCATTTATTGTACATATAGGACCAATGATTTAGAACTTCCATATTTATTATATTATAACGACTAAGCACTCACTTTATACTCTAAGCTTTAAAGCTTATTTCCAAATGATCTAAATTCTTTTTGATTTTACTTTTGTTCTAAATCTTAATACTTTAAAGAAAACGGTCTTACTGCAAAAAAAAAAACAGTTTTTCATTAAAATTGCAAAATTACTAATTAATTAAACATTCATTAGATCAATCAATATGTAAAAATCGTCTTTAATAAAACAAAGCTTTTAAAAGAAACATAATCGGCATAAAATTTAAAGAAATTTCAATATTCAAGTTTTATTTGTCATAAAATTAAAATAACATGTTTGAAATTTTGTTTAGTATATAGAACAAATAGAAATACCTATATCTCATTAAATAAATTGTAATATTATACAAAATATCAAAAGAGAAAAAATCTTTGTTTTACATTAAATGATTTTAAATTTCATTTAATTTAGAAAATATTTAGAATACTTTAGCTAACATACATATTAAAAACAAAACCTAATTTGAATTTAACGCTAATTTCTTTTTTAAGAAAAAAGTCATCAATTTACAAACATATATCTAAAAAAAGAAATAGTTCATTCAATTAAAAACTTGTTCAAATTTGCATCTCTCACCAAAATAATTATATGAATTACAAAAAACTATAAAGATATTAAAACTAAAAAAAAACATATTACTAATTAATAAATTAATTAAATCAATCAAGTAGGAATGAATAAAAATTTATATGCAAATTTATTTCTTAGTTTTTTAACTTGAATATATTCATTAATTGAAGGAAATACAGTAATAACTTTGTCTGTGTTTTTTATTGCAATTTAATTTATTACAAAGTAGAAAAAAGTTAAAAAAAATCAATTAAATTATTAATCAGTATTTTAAAATGATTTTTAAATATTTTTATAATTAAATAAATTACAAAAATCTAAATATATATTTTAGAACGCAGAATTTTACATAAAAAGCTAAAATTTAATTATAATTACATTAATATATATATACAATTATTTTATTAATTAAAATTCAGCCAATTAAAATAATTGTAAATTCTGTTATCAGAATTTATTAATCAATTATTTAATACAAATAGACAAATAATTGAAAGCTGACACAATAAATATTTCAATTAAATTATTAATCATTATATTTAATGAATAATAATTTAATTAATCAAATTATTAATCATTATATTTAAATAATTATGAATATTTTTGTAGCTAAATAAATTACTCCAAATCACAGTATTCTAAAAAAAATTAATATAATTTTTTATACAAAAAATCCAGCATCAAATTTTAAATACAAATGATTCAATTAAATTATTAATCATTGTTGTAATTTTAAAATATTTTATAACCAAATAAATTACTCAAAATCGAACACATATTTAAAATTATTTGTTAATACAAATTATTAACTAACTATATATTGGAATTTAATTATATTATTTATTAATATAATTAAATATTTAATTGATTTAAAATTATGTTTCAAATAAATTGTCAGCTTTTTAAAGAATATAAAGAAAAAAATGAAAAATATTATTAAAAACATATAAAGAAAAAATATTTTCCGAAAATTTTATTTAAATTATTAATCAGAATTTAATAACCATTTTAAATATTTTTCAAATTAAGAAAATAACTCAAAATCAAAATATTATAACAAATCAAATTTTTATATACAAAATTCTAAATTTAAATTTTAATTGCGAATTATTCTATTAATTGAAATTCAACCTATAAAAAAATTATATTCAAATTTATACTTATTTTTATTTATATATTATTAATTTATTAACTAATGCAATTGAAAAATTCATTAAAAGCCGATAAAATAATTTATTTTGAGATACAAATATTAGAAAATTTTAATTTTGATAAATTTAATAATTGTTACAATTAAAAAAGTATTTGAAATAGTTTTTGATAAGACGATTAATAGACCATATATTTTCTGTGTAGAAATTAACTAAATTGAAAGAAATTTCCAACAAATGTCAAGCTCATTATACTAAGCAATAATAATAAAATCAATTATTATTATTGTTATTAATACTATCATTTTGATGATTGGTGCAAAATCAATAAAAATTTATTTAATTTAAGCAATTTCGTAACTCTAGTTCATTTTTACTTTTTTGTGTGAAGTATTCTAACAAATTATTATTATTTTTTTTCAAATCTCAAATAAAAGTTGATTTAACAATAATACACATTTAATTATTTTATTAATTGAAATTCAATCTATTTAAAAAATTGGAAATTCAATCTTTTAATTTTGATTTATTTTTAAAATAATTTTTCTTTAAATTATATTAAAAAATAAAAAAATATTAAACTAACAAAAATATTATCCATTAAACAATTTAGCAAAAATAAAATTTATTTCAATTACCTTATTAATTGTATTTATTATCGAAGTAATCAATATTAAAATTGTTTTAGTCAAAACTAAAAAAACTAATCGGTTTTAAATTATATTTTTTATTAAAACAATTAATAAATTAATCAAAATTAAAATTGTTTTAGTCAAAACTAAAAAACTAATCGGTTTTAAATTATATTTTTTATTAAAACAATTAATAAATTAATCAAATATAAATAAAAATATATAATAATATATTCCATTATTAAAATATTTTCCATTATTAATAAAATAATTGAATATGTATATTCGATTTTATACTATTCTATATAAAGTTATAATTTAATTTGTTAAAACACTTCGAATTCGAATAATTTAATTATAAAAATATTTAAATTTATTTCAAAATTCTGAAAAAGAATTTAGTTGATATATTTTACTTTGAGATGAAAAACTTTATTTTAAAAAACCATACGAAATGTTATAATTTAATCACTTTTTGGTAATTGATACAATTAAAAAATGTGTTGAAAAAAAAACTAAATATTAGGCATGATTTTAAATGTTATTTTATTATTATTTTCTATTATGAAAATAATTATTTTCTTTAAATTACAGTAAAATACTATACTAATAAAAATTTACTTTCAATTAAAAATTTATCAAATGTCGATATTAGACCAATAATTGATTCAATAATTAAATAATGTACAAATGAAGCATACGGAATTGTTACTACTATTAAGAAATTCCAATAAAAATAGTTTTTTTAAAAAAACCTAGCGTATAAACCTTATGTTCATATCGAGCCCTGAACCTCAAAAATATCGTAACCGACAACATTTTCGAAATTCGTGTTTTGATGAAAATCGATAATTTAAGATCATTTACATCATCTGTCAAAGTTGTATTGATGTACCATGTAATTTCAGATTTATAGCGAAAGCAATTTTATCGTAAGTGACATTCAACAATGTATAAACAATCACAAAAATACTTCTCCTGTAATGTTTTGTTTTCGGCACTTACGATATTTTCGCTGTTAGGGCTCGATATGTTTTAACTTGAAATTATTTTTCCATATAACGTTATATGACGAAAACTAGAGTAAATTTGAAATATATTGATAGATCAAGAAAGTCAAGTATTTATCTCATGCATTACTTTGTAATGTATAGTTATTATACTCAGTATTACTTAACACAACATGAATTACTTCTAAATGTTTTCCACACATTCTCGGGATTTAAAAGCCAAAAAATAATGGTTTTAAAACCAGATTACTTGATCCATTAAATGATCTTAAAGATGGAAATATAAATAGGTTTGTAACAAAGTACTTTTTTAAGACAAATTTAATTTTTCCTGGCTTTCTAAGGTTATCCAAATTATCAGAAAATTTATAGGTTATGAGCAACTCTTTGTTTTTCGATGGAAGTAAAGGCATTATATTCAGAATATTTTAGAACTATTACAGATAAAGTCCTAAGACTGAACATAATTTTATTAAGAATTTACATAATGGAGATCAAAATGGGGAGGGTAGGTCTAGAAGAAGTATTAATACAATGAAATTGTTATAAATAGTTGAAATTGTTATAAAGACCAGTATAAGTAGTAGCTTTCATTTTAAGTAAATATTAGCTATCACATAAAAAAGGGAAGCAAAGCTTACCGGGATAAGCTAGAATCTTATATAAAAAATGTTTGGATAATTTGCCCTTTTTTTTTTTTTTTTGTTTTCTTTTTTGGTGAAAGGGGAAACCACAATTCTAACGTCTAACGATGATGTAATATGGCCAGTCATTAACCCTATTCCTATATGTATTTATGTACATTTCATGTTAATTATATTTTATTTTTTAGGAAATCCATTTGAAAGACTACAATTTCCTTACATGTTGACTTTTATTTATCACAATAAAAAAATTTGCAAAATATTTTAAAGAATTTTAAGTAAAATGAATAAAAAATAAAATTACAAATTTAAAGTCAAGAACATTAAGATAAATTCCAAAAGAAGTGTAAAATAAATGAATAATAATAAAAAAAACGGTTTGTAACATAAATAACTGAATATTTTGCAATCTTTTAAGAAATTACAAAAAAAAATATTTACAAAAAAAACAGTGATTTAATTTTAAAGGCAAAAAAAATATATATATAAAAAATTTAAATTTTTAAACAAAATTATATTTCTTTGTCTTGAAAATAACAGAAGATAAAAAAATTTGCATAAGAAAAGCGTTGAGTTATTTTTGATTTGAAAAAAAATTATAACACAAATGAATGTAATGTAAGTTTGTAGATAAATATAATTTGTTAAAAAAAAAAAAAAATTAAGGAATGTTCACAATTAAATTGCAGCAAAAATAAAAAATTTCAAATTTTTTACTTAAGAATAATATTATGAAAAATCTTTTAAGTTTAAAGTCATAAAAAAACATTTGATAATTTATTTAATTTTAGTATTGTTTTATAGTTTTCTAGGCATTAAATAATTTTAATCACAATGGGTCATAAAGTGATAACAAAATTTAAAATTTTAAAAATTTCACTGATTTCAGTCTTTATAACACTTGAAAAAAAGGAAAGTGAAAAAATATTGAAAAGATAGCCAAAAGCACTGTAATTATAACACATTTCTATTTCTATTTCTTTTTTTTTGCATAGAAAAAAAGTAAATGACGCATCTTACAGATGTTTATTTTTGTTATTTTTCTTGCTTTTGATTGAGATGAGATAAAACATATTTGATTGATTTTTTATTAACTTGTATTACTTGTTGGCTGTTTATTATTATATACGATTTTCAATTTCAAAATAGCGCGCAAACTCATGACATTATGAACTCGATTAAAAACGTTAAAATCTCCATGGCTAGGCCATATAAAGTCTCACGCACACACGCATGTTTCAAATGAAGTTCGAACAAAAAATTAAAAGAAAATAAACCGTAAGTGCACCACGATAACGAACGCTTGCGCGTTAACAATTGCGCAGTATGCAGTTGACTGACTAACGGCTCCAGAAATTGTACTTGATATTCGAAGTTAACAAAAAATAAAAAATAATAATAATAATGTTCACAAAAAAATTCTTGAGAAAGAGTAAAATTTAAGCAAATAGCAACAACAAAATAAACTAAATTGGGTGTCAGCGCAATAAATACAAAACACTGCAACAACAACTATAATAAATAACAACAACAAAATCAAGCAATAATTTAACAAAATTTTAAGTTAAACTTGCTTAACACGTCTTTAATGGTTTGTTAGCCGTAACAATGTTTCTTTTCTGAACTATTTTGTATTTTTCATTTTTCTTTCTTCTTTCTACCTTTCTTTTTATAGACTTTTCTTCTTTCTCTTCAAATTTTTTTTTCTCAATTTTTTTTTTTTAATATTTTTTTGGTAGATTTAATTATAATTTTTTCACAATTTCTTTTTTTTTAATAAATTTTGACGTCAATCACTTTTTTCCGTATTAATTCCGGTAAATTTATTTACGTTTATTTGTTTAATCTATAAAGATTTTGTTTATTCTTATTTAAAAATTTTCTTCGTTGTATGTGTATGTTTTTGAATAATAAAAGCCCGTACGACCAACACGCGCTCTCTTTAATGCAAAACTAAATGTGCGTTTGAAAGCAACTTAAGCCTCAAGTCTAGGATTTGATGAAAAACAAACAAGACAGACAGACAGACAGATAAAAATATAAAACAAAAAAAAAAACATTCAGCAAAAACAACAAATAAAAACAATCAAATCACATCACTTCAAACCTAATCTAACACTCTTAACAAAATGCCAAAACGTTGTAAAGCAGAGCTTTGTTTTTGTTGAGCCAGCCATCAAGCTCGCCAGCCAACAATAATAACGTTAAAATTCTCCTACCGTGTTTTGTTTTAAATCGCGCTCTGCTCTGTGTACTCACTCACTCACTCACCATCATCAGTTTAACACTTTTTTATAAAATTCGCTCATGCCGTGGTGTTGGCGTTGTTGAAAACTCATTCATTCATATATTCGTTTACATTTACCTCTATGCGCTTTAATGTAAAAAAATGAGTATCTTTAAGTTTTAGTTATTTTTGTTTATATCTCTATTTTAAAATCTAATATTTGCCTTAAACAAAATTATTTCAATATAATACAGTGAGGACAAAAACTGATGTATTATTATTATTTTTTTTTAATATTTATTTCAATATGATCCTAACTTTTATTGCTAATAAATTTTAAGACGCAACCATGAATAAGTATCCGGGAAATTTTAGATCCACAACTTGTCTGCACTAAAAAATCTTTTACAGCTTTCCTATGACTTTCTATTCATTGAACTAGATCCTCAAAGTATATCTATCTGAAGTATGTTATGTTCAAGGGAGACTAGAGTAAAAATAAAATGGAAGTAATATAGAATTTTCAAACGGCTGGTTCGATTTTTATGAAATTTCAGACAGTGTTTGTAGAGGTATAGTTTTAATTTTGGATGTTATAAGCATAACGAGGCCGGGTCGAGAGGGTCCTAAGTTGTACACCTCGGGCGTTCAAAACGATCCAGATTCGTTGTATCTCACGATTTCTAAGTTATAATATTTAGCTAGTAAATTCAAACTTGAATTCTTGATTTTCAGAATTGCTCTGAAGAAACAAAATATAAACTCCATAAACCGAATATTCGGACTATTGGCTATTATGTATTATCGAGATGTTTTTTCTTTTCAGATTCTTTATTTATTGAAAAATATTTGTTAAATATTTCATTTAAAGTTAATTTATTACTTTAATTGTTAATATAATATTTTTAATGCTAAATATAGATCCTTTTGATAAAAAAATATTTGGTCCTAAAAATTTTTGTTGCGTCATTAAATACACACCCCAAAATTTTGGGAAAACTATCT
Source organism: Phormia regina (assembly GCA_001735545.1). Taxonomy (NCBI): domain Eukaryota; kingdom Metazoa; phylum Arthropoda; class Insecta; order Diptera; family Calliphoridae; genus Phormia; species Phormia regina. The sequence continues at coordinate 16,252 of MINK01172057.1, forward strand.
TAGAATGATGTAAACTTTAGTTTTTCAAGAATTTTAATCTTATTTATTAAAAGCAAAATTTTGGATCAATACTTAACTGAAAAAAGTGGGTAAAGTGAGCGTGGTACTTTTGTTTTTTGTCTTTTTTGTTTTCGAGTTGACTTTGGCCCGTTTTGGTTTCCAAGTTTATATCGACCCTAGAACTATCCATACAAAATTTCGTTATAGTATATACTTTTCTTATAGAGATATCAACAGAAAACTATGAAATTAAACTACAACGAACACCCTGTGTTTCTAGTACTTTGCCTATATGAGAGGTGGGCGGTAAAGTGGGACGGACCACCGCCACTTTTTGTTTTTGAGTTTGTATTGGTACTTGAACTATTTGTACAAAATTTTGTTGACATTACACCTTATGTGGGAGGTGGACGCACCATGTCTACTTTTGGACTCTCGAACTATCCCTACTAAATTTCGTTAGAATCTATGCTTTTGCTTAAGAGATATCTGCAGACTTCTATACTAGAAACCCCCTAATTCTTCTAATATTTTACCCAAAGCTTCAATTTAATCCCAAACAAAGGCAAATATTTAAGCCAAATATAGTCCCCCTACGTGAATCCTATCATGCTTTCAACAGACGGACGGACATACATAGATCGACTCAGAATCGAACCAGAAAATGTATATTTTATGGGTTCTTAAGTGATAATTTTACACACTGAGTGACAAAATCTATACACCTCCCATTTTATTGATGGTGGGTATAATTATCGAATAATCCAGATTAGTAGAGTCACGATTATCAACTTTATACTGCATAGGGTTTGCAATAAGGACGGAACGATATTGAAATTGTAATAACACTAGCTGTACTAATAAAATTTATTTGTTTTATTTCAAAAAGCAATATTTCACCACATAATGCCTTTCTGCCAGAAACCGTTGAATGTTTCATAGACACAGGCTCAATTCCCGCTACAATATGGGGCCAAATGCAATTTTTATTAATAAAACTGTATCTCCTTAACTACTACACGGATCGAATTGAACTTTATAAAAAAGTTATAAAGGAGGATCTAAGCTTTCAGAAAAATCATTTTGTAATAATTGAATTTAATATACAGGGTGAACTTTTGGGTGATTTCTGAAATTGGGTCTTATATAGGAGCTATTATCCGTTATGGACCGATCTTCATGAAATTTTGCACTGTGATTTATACTTATAAAAATATTATTTGTGTCGAATATGTTGATATTAACATTTTTATGAGACTTATACACGTTAGAGTGATTTTCGAAAGAGGAGTTTATATGGGAGCTATTAGTCAATTATTTTTGTTAAATTTCATTAAAATATTTATATTTTTAAGGCATTTAAGAGTGATAAAAATGTTAGGATCATAATGAAATAATGGGCCGATCACAACCTTTTTCAATAAGCTTTGTTCTTATGTTAAAATAATTATTTGCGCCAAATTTCATCAAGTTATCTTCAAAATTGTTCGCAAGGTTTACATGGACAGACAGCCAGCAGCCGACCAGACGGATGGACGGACATCGTTAAAATCGAACAATGTACTTTAAGGTGGGTATATATATCTTTCAAACTGGTTTGAAATATATGTACGTTTTTGAAAGATAATAATATAGATCATTAAGCAAATATTAATGAACCACAAAGCTTTTTTTCAAAAATTAATTTTATCATCATTGTTAAAATATTGTGATTATCTTTGAAATTTTCAATAACTATTCAGATCAGTATTTTAGAAAAAAAGTTTTTTTTTTTTTTTTAATTCAGGATACATGGGAGTTAAGTACGAAAACTCATTCTATTTTTGTTCCATTGAAGTATGGAATCAAATCATTGTGGGCCGGCCAAAAATGAAGAAAGATGTGTAGATTTTATGGAAAAAATAAGATTTTTAAACTTTTTTTAGTACACTTCGACATCGTTTGTCCATGAAGTGAAACATAATTTTATTTCACTTTAAATTGCTTCTAATTATTTTCATCCACACTGTAAATAAACGACACTAAAACGCCAAAGAGTCTAAAGTAGCTGTTTGATATCAAAAAAAAAAAAAAATGTTTTCTTTCTGCTCTGCAAATTATTAATATTTTCTTTTTGTTTTTGTTATGTACAATGCTCTTTTTTTAATTTTATACACTCTACATTAGATATCATAAAGAGCTCAGCTTATAAATTACACAAACAGATTTATTAAAATACAAATAATAATACAAATAACAATAATAATAATAATAATATCTTTATCAACATACAAAGCTATATTTATATTTAAATTAAAATTATTTAAATTGCAAAATGTATTCATCATAAATAAGTTTTGATTAATAATTATTTTCCTTAGTTGAAAATTTATCAGTGTCGTTTTATTAATGTTAGGCATTTTGAAATTCGTCGATGACTAAGTATTTTTTAACATGTATGCTAACGTACACTCATACATATACATATGTATATAAAGTATTCTTTTTTCATTCATTACCCTTTTTGGTGATTATTTTCTAAATGTCTTAGTTAGTCTTATATTTGTTATTATTCTTTTTTATATTTTATGTTTTTATTTACAGTGTTGGCTTAAAGTTGATGTTTACTGTTTGACTTTTTTATTTTCTTTGTTTTGCTGTTTTAAAGCGTTGAAACTTTAATGATTCTCTAAAAAAATATTAACTATATTCATGTTGAGTTAATTTTTTAGATACAAATATATTAGCAGATATATACATAGATATGTATGTATGTATGTAAGTATTTATGTACTTAGATACATAACATAAGTACCTTTATGGATATAATTTCGTTACAATTCGTTGATTTTTCTTGTATATATTAGTACACTTTTTACAAAACACATAATATGATACATTTTGTTATATGCAACACTAATACCTAATGCATTTTGAAATTGCAACAAAGAAAGAGTTAGTTTTAGAATATATCTTGTTTGAGATACATATTTATTAAAGCTTTGTATTTATTTATAGTTTTATTATACAAATAGCTGTAAAAATATGACCTTATAAGGATAAAGAAAATATTAGTATATATAATGATCTGTAATACAATTATATTAATCCCTATAGATATCGTGTGGCGACAAAATACCTATCTTGTATTAGAATGAAAATTTACCTCTCCTTAAATTGGAATTTATTAATATTGAAGTAAAAAATATTCATTCCTTCAACTTTATCTTAAAACAAAGCATTCTGTACTCTGTGTACTCAGCAACGATTAAGTCAAAGAGCGTAAGAATACATGTGAATTCAGACAGAGAAGCTGAGTTTGTTCATCTATTAGAAATATCCATAGTGGAGAAGAATATATATATTTTCTTTTTTACTTATTAAACTTGAATATTCCGTGCAAGATATTGATTTTTTTTGTATATAATTGTATATAACAGACAGCAGGTGGAAAATATGGTTTTCTTCTTTTCATAGAAACATTTTTTTTCCAAAAATTTCAATTATTTTATAGCCACTTTACAAATTTTTCTAATTAGAAAAATTACTCACGTTCAAAATATCATAACAAATTAAATTCAAATTATATATAGAAAATTCTAATTTTAATTACGAATAATGAATATTCAATTATTTTATCTATGGAAAAAAATGCATATTCAATAATAAAAATAACCAGTGATTTTTACTTATATTTGATTAATTTATTACTTAATACAATTAAAAAATCATTGAAAGCCAATGAAACAAATATTTAAATTTTGATAAATTTAATAATTGATACAATTAAAAAAGTAATTGAAATAATTTTTATATTTGATAAATCGATTAATACATATTTTTTTCTGTAAAATTAAAGTATTTTCAGAAAAGCATAAAATTATTTTAAGTTCATAAAGAAAAAATTATTAAAAAATAAATAAATAAAAAATGCTGAGATTTTTTCGATAAGAAATCATTTGGTTTTGTAGACATCGAGCAAAATTGAAGAATTTGAAATTTGGATGCAAATAAAGCCAACCCAATGTGAACAGCTTTGGAAGCCTAAACTCTAGCTCCCTGGCCACTTAAGAATCTGTTTCCCATCAAATCAAATTGAAAACAGTTAAGCTATAGCAATGTCAAATTTTATTGCAATATCTTAAACTGATCAAAACTTTCCAAAATATTTCCACAAAAAGTGCTCTCACAAAGTCACCGTTCACACTAGTAATATTTCTTGTCGAAATACTAAGTTGGTAGGAAATTGTACAAAAAGAAATTTTACAAAATACTTTATTTTTGAAGCACAAACTGCTGAAATAATATTTTTAAGTGTAAAAGTAAAAGACAGTTCTAAATAGGAAAATAAAAATTCAAGTAAGAAAAATTGCTATAAGTGAACATAGACAAGGTTTTGATCCTTTGGGGCAAATATTTGTTTTATTCTAAATAAAATCTATTTTTTAAGAGTTAAATCAGAAAATAAAATTTAATTAAATAAAAATATTTACTGAAAAGAAAAACATTTGATTAATTCGACTAGACTATAGACTAGTCTATAGACCATAATATAGGCCTGACCATAATATAGGCCTGACTATAGACCAAACTACAGACTAGAATTTAGAGTAGACTACAGACCAGACTACAGAGCAGAATATAGATCGGACTATAAACTAGGCTATAGATAAGACTATAGACCAGATTACAGACTAGACTATTGACTAGACTATAGAATATACTGTTGCCTAGACTATACTATAGAATATACTTTTGACTAGATTATAGACCATACTGTAGGCTAGACTATTGACTATACTACAGACTAGAGTATAGTATAGACTATTGACTATACTATAGACTAGACTATTAACTAGACAACTAGACTTTATACCAGACCATAGACCAGATTAAATTACACTATATAAGTTTTAAAAAAAGTTCAACTATATTAAAAAATAAAATAATTAACATTTCTCCAAAAAAGGGCGATCACATCATGTTCCATTATTTTTTGTTGATATTTTTGACCCGCCATTTTTATTGCTATTTTTTCGTATTTTATATTTTTTGCCACAAATGTCTATGGTTTATTTCATTTTTTTTTTAGTTTATATGTTTTTTGATTTGACCATTTTTTGAAATCTGTTTAAATTCTCTCTCAATTTAAGGACATCATGTATTCCAGAAAGTGTTACAATCCTATGTAGGTGTGGTTGATTACGCCTTCTGGTCTATACTACAACATCTAGTGACTGAGAAGAGATGATTTTTTTTTATATTCATTTTGGATGTTTTTTTATATTATTCCATATACAAAGCCGGGACATGTAAATTGAGTTTTTTCCATTGGTAAGTTCTTTAAATTATATTCAAGTAGTTGGTTGCAATTAATATTTGTTTAATAATTTTTGACGAAAGTTTTAAGTTCATTTTTAACACAATTTGTATGGGGATGTGTAACAACCCAATGTCAAAGTGGAACATCAGACCGCCGTACTAATGTTGTGTTGGAAACTTGTATTTATATCGCGTAAAGAGTGAAAAAAGAATAAAGGAATTTATTTCATGTGGGACTTGTGTTAAAATCATTCACTAAAAAAATATTAAGGATTTTATAATGCTTTATAGCTTTGTAGTGGGTGGAGAGAGGCTGCAAATTGATGGTCATCTATTCAGTATAGGAAATGCATTTAGAATGCGGAAGAGGAATTTTGAGAAAATGCAAGCTCATATTAAAAAGCTTTTGTTTATGGTGGTATGCGTATAGTGCAAGTTCAAGCACACTATAGACATTTTACTATTTTATGTTTGTATAGGAAAAGCTTTATTTTTTGGTAACAGGGATGCTGCAGTTATATATAGCATTGAAACACAAAAAATATGCAAAATGCTTTTAAGGAAATTCAATTGCACATAAGCTTATAGAAAACTTAAATTTAAGGGTTGTAATTTTTAAGGGTTGCAGGTGTTTTTTGTTGTAAAAACAAAAAACTAATAAATTTCATTTTTATATTTTAATTGTTTCCGCTAAAATTGTAATTTTAATAAATTTAAAGTTTAATATTAAACAAAATACATAAAATATGTTTATAAAAAAATATATATTTCTTATTATTAAAAAATGCATTTAAGTGGATTTGAACCCTGAACTCTTAGGATTTTTTAAGGTGAAAACAAAAGACTTGCTTCTTTTTGATTGCATTTATTTATTTTTTTTTTAAGAAAACTGTGGGATATTTTGCAGTCATCTAATTAAAATTATGATTGTGTGAACCTCCTCTGCATTTAAGTGCTAAAAATAACTTTTTTTGTGTTTAAACACAAAAAGATTTCTTTTAAAAATAAAACAAATTTAATTTAATTAATATAAATAATAAAAAAATATATGTGTGCTCATGTAGAGTAAAATACTTCATCATGCTTACCAGTACTTTACAAACGTTTAATTTTTTTTTAACTTTTTGTTAATTTGAACATTTTATATTTCCGCTGTTAGACGATGTTGGCAATAAAGAAAAATAGAAAAAACGCTTATAACCAAGTTACTTAATATATTTTTAGTTGTTTTTTTCTTTTCAGACTGACAGCTATTTTTATTTAACTTACATATGCTGTCTAATGAAATTTTTTTATTAAATTTTTTCTAATTAAAAGAAAAAAATTAAAAAATCAATTACTGTGGGCCTTAAATGTTTAGTTTGGATTTGTTTTTCTCTTCCTCTTCTTTTCTTTTTTTCTAATACAACTGGCGTTATGTTGAAATATGTTTAAATATTTTATTTTTAACGGTTGTTTCTATCTGTAAAAAAAAACCTACTCATCATTATAAACATGTTATATAAGTTTTAAAATGTAGGAAAAGAAATGTTAATATATGTTAGTAAATAGTAAAATACCTCCTACTTGTTGTTAATTAGAGAGTCGGAAAAAAGTCTTGCATGTCTGTGGATCTTTAAATTTAATTCTTTTGATATAAATCTTTATTGTGAGCTTTTTTTCCCCAAATGTGTTCTAGCTAACGTTCTATTAAATTACGTGAGATTTAGTTGCACAAAATATTTAATATATTTCAAAAATTAAACAGAGTTGTAAAACTGTATTTCAATATTTAAAAATGTTTGATGTTATTAATTTAAAAGTTAAGAAGCGATCATGTCTTAATAAAATCTTTAAGAAATCTATATGTCTGTATTAAAATTAAAAATATGATACATTAACTTAGTCAGTTATAGTCACACTAGACAAATATTTGCTTATTTGGGACAAATATTTAATTGATTCTATATGAATTTTTTAATAGTTAAATGGAAAAATAATAAAAAAATTAAATCTTTGCTGGGAATGGTATTTTAATTAAATAAAATAATTATTGAAAAGTGAAATATTTGATCAATATGAGTAGTGTATAGATTACACAATAGAAAAGACTATACATTATATTACAGACAAGACCACTACATTACAAACTAGACTATAGACTAAATTATAGAATAAAGTATAAACTAGTTCATAGACTGGACTATATAACACAAATCTTGTATGTTAGTAATAAAATTAATTATCATGTTAAGCTATAATCACACTAGGCGAATATTTGTTGGGGCAAATATCTATTTGATTCTAGATTTACTTTTTAAGAGTAAAATGCAAAATTGGGTATGTTATTTTAAACAATTAAAAATATTTATGAGCTAGATTATAGACGAGACTATAGACTAAAATATGAACTAGACTATAGAGTAGATTAAAGACTAGACTGTAATCTATACAATAGACTAGAATATAGACTAGATTGTAGACATATAGATAGCAAAGAAGCTAAAATCTGTATACAGAATATGCATTCTAAGAGTATGCTGTTCATACAAAGCAACGTCCAATGATGCAGCTTACTTAATAGCTGACATGATACCAATCGATATATTGGAAGACGAAGAAACACGTGTGTTCGCACACACGTGATGCTGAAAAGGCGAACCCATCAAACAAGAACCAATTACCGAATGTAGAAAGAGAGAAGTCCATGGTTATATGGCAGAGAAGACGGTTAGAAAGTCGAAAGGATGTTAGACTTTTAGGTTCATATCGCAACTTGTGAAATGGGTAAATAGAGAGCCAGGGGAAACAAATTATTATTTAACGCAGTTTCTCACAGGACACGAAAAGTACAGGAAATATCTCTATAAATTTGGACTGGATCCCTCACCACAATGCCTTTGTTGCCCAAACGAGATCTAGGATGCTGAACATGTTATGTTTCAGTGCCTAAGATTTGAAAACGACCGCCCTAAAAAGGAAGGCCTGCTTGGAGAGAGCCTGACCGTACAAAATATAGTAAATGTATTACTTAAAACAAAGGAGAACTGAAATTTATAATGTAGCCTCATAGAAGTAATAAACGAGAATGTTAGATCGGAAAAGATGCCGAGAAAGACTCTGTTACAATCAGTAGAAGAGACTAATAAGGTCTATGCGGCCCTGAGGCGTAATATAGTGGTAGACAGTCTGGCAGGTTTTACAGAGGAGAAAGGGCATAATCCAAGCTAAAAGAGCCTTGGGTATCTTTTTTATGATTTCACCTATCTAGACACCCAAAAAAAGACTAGACTATAGACTATACTATAGATGATTGTTCCCACAGAAGAAGTTTTATGCAGCAATGTTATTCTACTTATTAGCTTATTACTAAGTTTTCCCAGTGCGGTTCACTACATTTATTAGGCGATAACAAATATTTAATAGAGTTTATATTTATTAATAATATTATAATAATTTGTTTAAATTTTAAATAAATTGAATAATAAAAATATGGTCCATTCTAGTTTATTACTTCATTTATACCTCTATGGTGATTGCTCCCTCTTCTATCCAACTTATAAACCTTTTATAAAAATAGCCTTTTACATGTTCTTCTAAAACTTAATTCATTGTGCGCTAAAGTTAGCATTTTATATATTATCAAATTTTACGTCTTTATATAAATAACAAAACATGACAATAGGTTATTGTCCGTAATATGAATTTATGAATATAATAATCATTCTTAAAACTTTTATTCAACCTGTCAATCATTTCCCCTTTTCTAAAAGAAATAAAAAAAACTTTTTCAAAAAAAAACTTCAAAAAAACTGTTAACATAAGTCCTAATTTGACAGTTCATTACACATTCAAATTATTTCATAAATAGCGGAAATTTGTAATTTTTATTTCTTTTTATACAAGAACTGAATCTTATATGTTAGAGACAAAAAAGTTATTAAATGTCTTAACATAATCTAAGCCATTCACTTTTAATATGATATGCAAACTAAATACTTAAAGATATTAATGTAACCAACTTTATATGTAGCTACATACATACATATGTATGTGTATATGTATGTACCTAAGTAGACTATCTAAAGTATTAAATTACCTAATGTAATATATTATTATTATTATTATTATTATTATTTATTTTTCTTGCACATACTTACTTACTTACATATCACCAATAATGGTCAAACGGTTTGAGATATTATAAGATAAATGTTTCTTATTAGTTAATTGTATCAATAGATATTATAAATAACTATTGTTTTTTCTCAGTCTTGACTTTATTGTTGTTTAAGCTGTTTATGGTTTTATAATATTTATTTATATAATTTTGTTTATAAGTTTAATATTATTATTAGGACTCTTAAGTTCTCTGGAGTATTTATTATTTGTTTATGTTTATATTTATTTATGTATGATTTGTTTAAATTTCATTTAATATTTATGGTTTATCTGTTTACATTTTAAAGTCTATTTATGGTTAGTTGTTGGCAAAAAAAAAATAAATAAAATTAAAAGGTAAGTAAAATTTGGTAAGAAAAAATATATAAAACAAAAAAATTCTGAATCGAATATCTAATAAATTTTATATGTTATGTGTTATGAATTTTAAAATTAATTTAAAAATTTGTTATTATTGTAATTAAAAGTAAATTTCGTAATTTTGTAGACATAAATATAATAATTCATCTTTATTTTTTGTTTTTAATTTTTATATAAAAGATCACATCAAAACGTGACAAAAAATAAAAATTTATTTTGTTGGTTTTCAGGTAGAGATTTTTAAAATAAAACAAGTGAGAATGTTATACCGAATCTTCATACTCAACTATGCAACTTTTTAAAATCTCACCTTATATAGAAGGTGGATGGTAATGTGGTTGGAACTTTCAATTGCACATATCATTGCCACCGTATTTTTCTAGTATTTGATCTATATTTTCATGATCTATATTTTTTCATTTCTAATTTTCAATATCAAGCAAAAGTTATATAATACAAATATTTCATCAAAATTCCATTACCTTAGGTGGTCCGACGCGAACCTATATTTTTTCAGCAGACGGACAGATGTGCAGACATCGTTAGATCATATTATATATTCACAAATACGCTCAATTTAAATGGAGTCTTAGGTATGACATACACAGTAAACTCAACAAGTTTCTGAGATACTAAATAAATTCGTTTAAAAACAAAAAAAAAAAAAACTTCTTAAAACCGCCATAACACTTAGGTGTATAATCTTTAATCCTTTTTATTCTCTCTGAATTTTAGAAGTGAAGAAATCGGGAAACTATGCCAAATCATGAAATAAATTTGGCCAGGGATTGAGGTGCTTTTAACTTGTATAATACTACAATTGATAAAACAAATAAAAAATCTAAAAAAAATATAGAACACGTTCTAAAATCATTAGTTCTAGAACTGATATAATCAGAGCCACTTGAGATTATTTAATAACACCCTTAGAATGAGAATCAGTAGTTTCATATGCAATTCTGACTCTAATGGAATACAACTTTATTCAGGAGCTAAGTTCGTTTTAAGAACTAGGACTTAAGAATTAATTCTGTAGAGCTGATACATCACAACTGAAAACAAATTTGTGATACTCGAATGACTTCCTGAAAATATTTAAAAAAATTTATAAGAAAAAAAAATCAAAAATCAATTTAAGTAGCCCATTAGAACGGATATTACCATACCCCTCAAAAAACAAAAAAATCTCATTCTAAAAATGTATTTTAAATANATAAATAAATAAATAAATAAATAAATAAATAAATAAANAAATAAATAAATACATTTAACAATACATCTCCAACAATTCCTTTCATATTTTCCATAGTTTGAATTAATTTTTGTTTAATCTGTCGATTATATAATAAAATCGTTAAAAATATCTTAATTAATAATACTTTAGAATTTTCTATAAAAGCTGATTACATCATATTTTCTTTATTATTATTATTTGTTTTAATTTGTTTGTTTATATTTTCAAAATCATAAAACTATTTTATAATATTTTGCGCAAAAACCTAAACTTTATATTTTAAACAAAATATGTATTTCTTTTCTTTAATTTCACAAAAAAGGTCTTTATTTTGTATGAGAATATATACAAGACAGCTCTTTTCTAATTTCTATTAATTTACATAATTCATTAAAAAGAAAACTTTTCATAAATAAATTAATACGAAAAAAAAAAAAAGAAACATCAATGGACTTTCAACAATGCATCAAATGGCCCATTCATATTGAAATGAAAAGTGTTTGTTAATTAGAAAGTGATTTTAACAATAAAAACACCAACCTAAAAACAATAATAAAATTATAGGAAAAAAAATAATATTCAGCGATAAGTTATTTTATGAATTATAATTATTACTCTGTATTAACTATTTTTTTTTTATTACCAAATAAAATTTTAGCTCGTAATTGAATACGATTTAATGAAAAACAAACTTCAATAAGAAAAAGAATTGAATAAAAAAAAATTATTAATAAATTCATAGTAAACCTATAAATATAGTATTTAGTGGGTAAATGATACAATGTCTGTTTATGCATGCATATAGGCTTTAAGAGATTCATACATATATGTATTGGTACGCTACACAAAATTTTGATAGATGGACTCTTGAGGAATAGACTAAATCTGCTATATGTTATACATTTATACTAAAATTTCGTATTGCAAATATGAGCTATAACTTTAACTGTTCTCAATAATATGTATTTGTAATTCCTAAATAAATTTAAATTATTAAGACAATTTAACCTTTTTGATCTATTAATGACCGATTATTGACTTAAATTGTTAAACTCTAGATTGAACTGAACACTTTTTCTAAACTTTTAAAAAAGAGAAGCCAATCAAAATAGTCATACTTTAAACACAAACTAATATAGTAACTAGAAGTAAATAAGTAAATATATAATACTATTACCTACAATATCTATTCATGAGTTTGTAATACTTATGACTATTTACTCATAAGTAGATACTAGTGTATAATACCCCATGGTTAGTTTTTTTTCCAGTTGTAAGAGTAGATATCAACATGGGCGTGAAGGTAACAAAAATATACAAAAAACAATAACAACAAGAAAAAATAAAAGATTTCAATTTCATTAAAGAAATGTACAATGATTTCAACATTACAAATAATATGTAAAATACTTCTACTGTTGAAAAAGAAATAGAAAAAAATTTAAAACTCAGTCATCATTACAAAAAATATATATATAAAATACTTGGTATGATTACTTACTCGTAAATATGAGCTTCAAAAGAAAAACATTAAAATGTTGTCCCTTTCACTAAGTACCAAACACACTTACACACAAGCGCACTAAATGTTAATGTATTTGTATATATGTTTGTATATGATTTAGTGTAATTTTCATGGAGCCCCCAGAAGTAGCTTAATGTTGACCAGAGCTTTTCTTGGGTCTTAATTGTATCATGTGTGTGAAATTTAAAACCATTCATCACCATAATATGTTAGAGTGATTCATGGATAGATAAATTGTATGTGTTATCATTAGGGTGGTATTTATTTTTTTGGTAAGTTTGGAATTCAGTAAAAACATACTGAGTTCCCCAATGGCCTAGTTGGTATTGCACTAGTCCGCCTGAAGGAGTTTGGGTTTGTTATTTCACTGCTTTGAGATTGAAGACACTAGGAAATTTATTCCAAATGTCTACACAATTTATAGTAAATATTTTCTACATTGCACAGTGGGGCAGAATCGTAAATTTTTTGGAAATAAATCTATAACTTCTGATCAGCTGATTGATATAGGCTTAGCAAAAGAGTGTTTTTTTAAAGTTTGGAAGGGATGCCTAACAGTCTCCTTAAGGGCGGAACTAAGGGACCACAAAAGCGGTTTGTTGTTACGTCTCGATATTAAGAACGTTTCTGGAGATACCAGATTTGCATACTGTTCCTTAGGCGGAAGTACCTACCAGACCTCCAAGGGCAAATTTGAGGGGGTTTCAAAAATGATATCTCTGACATAACAATTTTTTAATCGTTTGCAAAATTGTTATGTCTCGTCCGATTTAAAATATATTCAAATATTATTGTATGACCATATTTATCTCTTAGAGTTTGGAGTTATTTAAGTTAGATTTTTTTTAATTTTGCATATACTTGTTCCTAATTAAGGAACAATAGACAATTGAAAAATAAAATTGAAGTCGATATATTTACCAAGACCAAAAATAAATTTTTAAAATCATTTTTAAAAATTTAATATGAAAAAACAAAATTTTTTTCTCTAAAATAAAAATTTCTTAAAGAATATATAACAATTTTATATTTTTACGAAAGACATCTTTATAGAGATGACTTTAAACTGAAAAATAAGTCCAATATCTCAAGTGATCAAAGTACATAGCTTACCGAATGCGTCCTATTTTATATGAAAATTTTGATTTTGGTCTATATTTTCCAAAATCCCAAAGCACGAATCAGCAAACAGCATGCAGTTTAGAAATCCATAATATGTTCTTAAAAATCTTCATTCGAAATCTAGGTGACTTTCGAAAAATGTGGATTATATAACCGAAATTGTGAAAAACCCCTATTTTTTAATTTTTGGGGTTTAATTGTGAGATTTTTAAATTTTTTTTAAACTTATTTAGAAAAATCCGCAGAGCCCAAAAATGGGTAGGAGCTTGATCATCTAGTTCGATTTACAGCAAAATGTAAACAGGCTTACAAATATTTAATTTCTTATGAAATTTTAAAGATCAATAATTAAAATTCTATTTTCAGTAACAAATTCTTTGCTATTTTCCTAATTCTTCTAAGACAAGAAAATTATAATTATATCTTTAAGTCAGACTGATGGACAGACATCGTTAAATTGACTTAGAATGTTATTCCACCACCATTTGTATAATTTTGGATAAAAATCTATAATTTATAAATAATTACATTATCTATCAAAATATCAACGATGTTTAAAGTGACATTACAAATTTATGTAGAAAACAATCATAAAAGTCCATCTCATGTAATGTTTTTGCAATTACTATATTTTTGTAATAATTTTTTTCAGTGGCCATAATGGCTACCACCTTAATGAATTTCAATCTATGATTTTAAAAGAATTAAAGAAGAAAATTAACATAAAACACTTAAAGAAATTTTTTTTAAAATTTGGTTTATTTTTATTTACTTTAGTATGATAATGTGCACTTTAAATGTTTCCAATAAAATATTTTGTTAAATCAAACAAGCATATGATTGAATGAATTAATAGAATTGAAAAATATAAGTTAATAATTTTTCCACGCATAGGGAAATACTAATTCTACGGTAAGGGGTTTCTCAGTCAATTTAGACACACAGTATTCATAAGTGCTAAAATTCTAATCCACTATTTTTTCGAATTGACTTTAGTTCTCAAGATAAATTGCAATTTATAAAATTAAGGAGTTTGTATAAAAAAAACATATCTCGAAAGCTACTTATCAGATTTTATTACAAAATACGTCAAAAAATTCTTATTGAAATTGTCCTAAAATTTTTTTCACGCTATTTTTTAATGATGCCAACAGTTATAAAGATATTAAACCTTCTTTTTCTGTAGAAAGTTTCAAACAAATTGCAAAAATTATTATTTATTTATTTATTTATTTATTATTATTATTTTTTTTTTTTTAATTCTTAAAAATTGGAAAGTGTCAAAAATTCAAACTTTTATTTATTAATCATAATGAAAAATTGATTGCCCATAAAAATATATATTTCATTAACATAGGTGCATAAGTTTTGAATTTATTTTCAATTAAAAAACGGGAGAAGAAGGTATAGTCGGTCAAGACCGACCATATGATACCCTACACCATTGCCTATNNAATATTTGCAAAAACACATAATACCCCAACCACCTTTGGTGGTGTAGGGTATAAAAACTTCATTAAAAGGATACATCGAATAATAAACAAAAAATAAATTAAATATAAAATCTTTATTTGAAAAGTATTTGTAATTTCTGTTATTTTCAGTGTATTCCAAATATCTTAATAACCAACCACCAAATCCAAAATTGTTTAAACAATTTCGATTCACATTGTATTACAGCAAAGTGTGTAGAGAACTGTCAACACAAACCTTTCATTGTAAAAAATAAGAGAAAACTTGATAACATACTCATGTAAAGGTAAATCAGTGTAACTGATATTTCTAATTACTGAAAAGCAACAAGAAAATAGTTACAAAACTTAACACATTTACATGTTATACTACTGTAATATAACAGTATTTAATAGGGTATTATATAAAATGGATCAAGAGATTAAGAATAGCTTTATTGAGTCCAAACAGAAATGATTTTGAATTCAAAAATATACACACAAATGGATAAATAGAAGGACGGACGGACAGACATCGGAATACGCTTCATTTTTTTTTTTAATTTTGTAATTTAGCTCAGTATTTTCAACAATTTTTAATATATATTTTCATAATTAATAAAAGAATAAAATTATCTATTGAATTAAATAAATTTGTTATGTTATCTTTATTGAATCCAAATATAAATGATTTTGAATTTAAAAATTTACAAACAGATGGACGGACGGACAGACAGACATCAGAATACTTTTAAATTTTTCTGTTAAATTTTTTAATTAAAGATTATAATATAGCCCAATATTTTCGAAAAATTGTAATATATATTTTAATAATTTAGAAAAAAAAAAATAATCTATTGAATAAAATAAATATGTTACGATATCTTTATTGAGTCCAAACATAAATGGTTTTAAATTTAAAAATTTACAAACAGATGGACGGATGGACAGACATTACAATTCTATTAAATATATAACTTTTTTTAATATTGTATAGCATTATAGTAGTAATATCACTTATCCCCAAATTAAGTGTCATTAGTGTTATATCTTTTCTTACATTCTATAAATGTCTTGCTGTCTAGATTGTAGGGTATCTATGTATATAAAACTTGTCTTGTTTGCTTTTTATTTTATTTATTTGTTAAATTTACAATATAAAGAATTTATTCTTTACAAATATTTATTATTTGTCTATATGTTTACAATTCTAATGTCTATATCTAAATAACTATAATATTATTACTGCCATTGTTAATCGTTTCTTTATTTTTTTGAATTAAAAAAAAAAAAAAACATTTTTCTACCTTGTCATTTTTCACACTCTAATTTTTTGCAATTATTTATTTTAGCACTAATAAATAAAGTATAAAGTATAGTGTGTATTTTTTTCTAATAAAATTTCAAAATGATTTCCTTTTTCTATTAATTAAATTTAATAACGAAAAAAAATATCAATGAAATAAAAAAAACACATTTGACACTTAATAACTTTAAATCTAAAGAAAAAATTAAAAATATTATGAATAGATTTGAAAGACAAAAATTAAAAAAGTAATAAGTTTTTGTTATGAAATCTTTTTATTTCTGCGAATCATAATGAATGTTAGTATTTTATTATTTTGTTGGTGGAAAAAAAATAAGTTGGGTATAAAAATTTTATTTTGTTTAGTCATACGGCCACTCACTTTCTCTAGAATTGAGCGAAGGTTTTATAAATAAAAGGTAAATTTTTTGTAATATTATTATTAAGAAAATAAATAAATAAATAAATTGAATGAAAATTGAATTTAAATGAAGCTTTCAGTAGTACAAAAAAATTCCATAGCAACTGAGGTGACAACTTGAATTAAAGAACAATTAAATAAAAAACAATACTTTTATAAAGAACTACATTGAGACAATTTTTAGAATATAGTATTTTTTAAATAAAAACACAAAAATACACTGATTCTGCGTCATGGGTTTTTTTCAATTAAATACAATAAACTTTATTATGATAAACTAAACCTCTCAACCAAAGAATACCAAGAAATGAACTGTAGTCAAAAAAACCTAACTGGACACAGTGGTACCAAAACTTTTTTTTTTTTTTTTGACTAGAGGAGCCCAAATTTCTATGAAGTTTTAAGCAAAATTAAAAACTTTATACAATTATTTGGTATTAAAAAAAAACCTTAGAATATAGAGATTAATAATTTATAAAAAAATTGGGAAAAATAATTTGTTTGAAGAATTTCTTTTTTTAATTTTTTTAATAAATATCTAAACTGTAATAAAATTTAAACAAATGACGAATTCTTTAAATCAGAGAATTAAAAACATTTACACTTTTTTACCTTTAAATGGCCAAAATCCCCATTGAAATGGTCACACATTGTCGTACCTTCATATAGAACTATATAATTAAAATGATTTTAAGTCGATCCCAGCTCTTCAATTTAAGATCTTAACAAAAAATAATTTCAAAATTGACAAGATTTGGATAGAATTTGTGGCAGTAATTTCAAAATAATTTCAAAATTGACAAGATTTGGATAGAATTTGTGGGCAGTACTTTACCAAAACTCATCCAGATTTACCCGCCTTTGTATTTAAGTTTAAAAAAATTATAAAAAGCTTAAAACTAAAAACAAATTTTATCTGTGAATAACTTTTGCCGCTTTTGGGAAAAAAACAAATAAAAAATTTAAAAATTTTCTAAAGTTCCAAATTCATATTAATCTAAGTTTTTAATAGTATCATATATTTATATGATGCTATCAGCATTATTATTTAGAATTTTGAATAAAATCTGTCAACTATTAAAAAACAGGAGCAATATTAAGCCCGCCAAGTTAAAAAAAACTAAAATAAAATAAAATAGAAAGGGCTAAAAATGAGATAAAAATTTATTTCGACCCGAATAGCTCTTAAACTAAATCTCTCCTACATATGTAAACATATTATTTATAGAGTTTTATAAGGACTATCTAAAATTTCTTTTCTGTCTTATTATAAATACATTTTTGGCAATTTTTTTTTTTAAATATGCATACCTAAATTTGGAAGAGCACTCACTACCTCCCTGATCCGTTAAGGACCTCTACTCCTGCAAATGAACTCGAAAACACCTCATTTTATTGAGATAACTCCAACAGATCAAAAGTTACAAAATTATTTTCACAAAGGGATTTTTCTAACCACTGTGCACTGTTGTCACAACATTTCTTACAACAAGATTTTGTTAAATTTCAAAGAAAAGATTTGTTTT
Source organism: Phormia regina (assembly GCA_001735545.1). Taxonomy (NCBI): domain Eukaryota; kingdom Metazoa; phylum Arthropoda; class Insecta; order Diptera; family Calliphoridae; genus Phormia; species Phormia regina. The sequence goes on from MINK01172057.1 coordinate 34,659, forward strand.
AATTTTCCTTTTTTTCCTCTCTCGCAAGTATGTTAAAATCACTGAGAACTTGTATGTATTGTGCGAAAGAAAGTCATTTTCCATTCTTAATAGTCTTTGATCAAACTATTATTTTTAAAATGAATGAGGTTGCTTCATATATTGAAACATATATCGAAAAGGACTTCTCTGATGTGTTTGAGTAAAATCACAAAAAATTCAAATTAAAATTACCTTTAAGTTAAACTCATATTCTACTTTAAAGTAGTCAATAATCATAGATATATTAGGACTGTTTGCTAAAAAATTTTAAAATCCTTTTTTTTTAAATCATAAAAATTCGAAATTGTAAAAAAAAAACATTTTTTATTTTTAATTATAAAAATAATTTTGTTGCAAATTTAAAACTTTATTCACAAAAAAAAGTTTTTATAATTTTTAAATCTTTCCCTGCATTTCTTTTTTTATGAATATCTTCACTAATTTGTGAATAAAATTTTAATTCATGCATTGATTTGAATGAAATAAATTTTGTTTTATTTGCAACAAATATTTTCACTATTAAAGAATAAAAATATGCATTCCAGCCAATAAAGAAGGAATTTTTTAAAAAAATATTTTGTGGACATTTATTTTGTATTTTCTTTTTTAATAAACTTATTATTTCCATAACTATTGGCAGTATTAAATTATGTTAGAGTGACTTCTAGACCGTTTTAAGAAGAATTTTTTTCAATATATGTTTCAATATACCTAGCAACCTCGTTAATTTTACAAAAGAATACTTACAGCGATAAACAAAATCAATTTTATAAAAGTAATTTAAAGGCCTAGTACTTCAAATTAAAAAAACATTTTGTAAACCTGTGTACTAATACTTTTAGTAAAATTGTACTTATAATGGCCGAAGTGCGTAATAACGTTTTATTATATTCAATAACAAATTTTCTTTTAATCCAACTTTTACTTTCTATTATTCTTAATACGCCACAATTATTAAAGTAAATAATCAAATATCAACATAAAATAAAGTTAAAAAAAATTATTCGAAAATAACTCATTGAAATTCCATTAACATTTAGGCATGAGCACCACCAAAATGTTAAATTATTTAGTATGCTTAATATAGATATATCTTGAAATTGTTGTCATCTGCTTATTGACCGAATTAAATAAAAAAAATAATAATAAAAAAAATAAGCTTTAAAATGTTTGCAGCAACAAACAAACGCACAAGGCAAACAGACACACCACTTAATAAAAGTGTAAAATAAAATAAATAACAAAATACAACACAATAAACCTGTTGCGTATTTGTCACACTAATCATGAGGGACAGACAAAGAAATAAACAAAAAATAAAAAACAGAGTCAAGTTAAGTGGCCGATATTAAACATACTCTGCTTATATCTACAAAAATAATTTAATATATGTAGGTACCTTTGGTAGTAGTACCCACTCAAAAATACCTTAATAAATTGTACATACTTACAAAAATTTTACAAAAACAACAAAAAAAGCAATTGAATTTGACGTCATTATCTGCTAAAGTTAAATTGAGTTAAATTGTTAAATATTATGGTTGTTGTTGTTGATGTTGCGATAACAGCGACACCAACATTGAATTTTAACATTCAATTTATTTATTTATTTTTTTTTTAATTTGTATACAAAGAGAGCAAAACTTTAAATAAAAACCGGCAAATAAATAAAGCTGTTAACATAGCTGCAGGCCAGTAAATGCAATAAAAAATGTGAAAAACACCATTTAAGGTTTATTAAACTAAAGCAGTAAAAAATTTTAAAGTAAAAAAATAAAATGAAATTGACTTTGAAATTTTACATGTTATTTCAAATTTTCCTGTTAGATATGTTCATGAAATTTATTAAATTATTTTAATAAATATAAAATAATATTGATTACTATTATCTTCAACATAAATCCTCTAAAAACAAAATTTAAAAAACATTGTAAACAACAAAGTAATTTTTTAGCTCATTTGTTTTTTTGAATATTAATAATTTTACTTTTGCTTATTTGAGGTTTTGTTGGTGTTCAATTACCGTAACAATATTTTTTAAATATTAATTTAATATTATTTTGTTTTTTTCTAACAAACAGCAAAAATCTATTCAATTTGTTTCTCCTTATAATTACGATTTGCATGCAAAAAAAAAATATACAAAAGACTTAAGCAACAAACTTGATTTTCGTAAAATAAGTTGAATTTGTGCATGTAAATGTTGATTTTGAAATTACAATAAAACTAGAGGCAAATAAATTAAATGTTTTAAATAAGAAGGTATTTAAATATTTTTCAATACTTATTATTTATTTTTTTTAATAAGTTTTTTAGTTTATCATTATTATTAGTGACTTTTCAAACAGTTGAAAAAAGTGGTGAATTTATTTATTTATCGCTTCAGCCTAAAAGTATACTTCACAAAAATTTTATCTTTTGTTTTGCTTTAGAGGTGAATTCAATTTTTTGTTTTTTATTTTACTTTTTTTTTTTTTCATTGTGACAGTGATGTACTTAGATTTCTGCGCTGAATTAAGCCGCCGATTACTAAAAAACGCCGCTCACTGCTTTAAACCATATACAAAAATCTAATAAAAATGATATTAAAATTGAGTTAAACTATAACTTTTTAGAAAGGTAATAATATAGATCATATTAAAAATTTAATCTTTTTATGAAATGCGTCAAAGTTTTGTTTCTTAATATTTTAGAATATTTATAAATAAAAACTAATATTTTTGAAATACAATCTGATGAAAGCTATAACAATGTTATAATGTTTTTACATTGTATGTAAGTTTTTAGTCTTATTAAACAGATTAAAAAAATATTTTTGCCTCAACTTTAAAATTATTATATTTAAAATGTAATTTTAACCAAGGACTGAAAATAATAATTATTCTTGGAATTTTAAACAAAAAAAAAAATCAGATACAAGATATAAAAGGATCAAAGTGTTTAATACAGAAATGTAATCATCAACAGTCCTATCGAAATCTGGAACGATTTTTATTAAAAAAAATTAATATTAATGATTATTTTTTATTGTTTTTTTTTTTTTTTTCTCAAAATATAAAACAACACGATAAATGAAACTATTAACCAATTTTTAATAAACAAGATTTCTCATCGTAAATTAGATTTATTTACTAAAACGCAAGTTTGATGATATATTTTTCATCAAATTTTTTATGCAAAAAGTCCTATATTTTTACTAAAGATCGAATTTTTTACTAAAAATCCAATTTTTTACTAAAAACATAATTTTTTATTAAAAATATTTTTTTTTATTAAAAATAAAATTATTTGCAATAAATCCAAGTTATTACTAAAAGAAAAATGTTTACTAATTAATAGTTTCATTTCTCATGTTAATTTTTATATTGTGAGCAAAAAAAAGTAAAAATCCAAAAAATCTTTATGGGTTGATCAAAAAAATAAAAAAAAATCATTATGAGTTGAGCAAAAAAAATCAAAAATGATCATTAAAAATTGAACGAAAAAATAATAAATATTGATTATTCGTTGAGTTTTATTTTAAAACTCCCTAATTTTAACTCCAATTTCAAAAAGTCCTTAATGTTAACTTTTTTTTTTTTGCTAAATTAAAATAAAAAAAAAATATAAATATTATTCGAAATTAAAAAAAAAAACAACGTAGGAATAGAAAAATATACTTTTTAGTGCCAGTATATTACGTTAAAAATAGTCCAGATGGTGATAATTTTAATACAAAAACGGGAGAAGAAGGTATAGTCGGTCAAGACCGACCATATGATACCCTACACCATTGCCTATATGTACCAAAATTCAGGAAGGAGCCAATTATGGACCTATACTTGTATTAAGTTGAAAATAAAAACATACTATTACAGAATATTACATCGATACTAAGATTCAGATGTATTTGTGCACTTTTTGGTGATTCCCAAAATTGGGTCTTATATGGGAGCTATGGTCAATTATGGACCGATCTTGATGAAATTTGACACATAGATTTATGCTTCCATAAAACTTATTTATGTCAAATTTCATTAAAATATTTATTCCGGGAGAACATTTGTATGGGGGCTAGGTGAAATAATGGGCAGATCATGACCAAAATCAATAGGCTTCGTCCTTGTGCCAAAAAAAGTTCAGCCGTCCAGCCAAAAGTTTCAGCCGTCCAGCAAACCAGACGGACGGACGGACATCGTTAAATCGACTCAAAAAGTGATTCTGAGAGTATTTGCACAAACACATAATACCCCAACCACCTTTGGTGGTGTAGGGTATAATTACATGAGTCGATGGAATATTAAAAAATGTTTAATTTTTTCCACAACTAAGAAACTCAAAATTAAAAATTATAAAGATTTCTGGCTAAATGCATTTTTTTCAGGATATATGGAAGATAGTGGTGTTCTTGATCCAATTTAAATAAAAATTGGTAGATTCATAAATAATCTACCAGTAATTATGCAGTAAATCCGTCTCATAATACCAGAATGTATGACAGAAGTGAGTATTTGCTCCGATTTATAATGGCTAGCACGTGTCATTGCGCCAATTTTCATATTTTTTCATATTAAGCCTAAAGTAACATACATCCACCATTGTATGGCATCAAAGAAATGTGCTGTGGCTCCTCATGTATTAGATAACATATTTTAACAAAATGGACAAATTCTGCGGCACCGGATTTCGGATACACTATATTAATACTTATTAATATCCTCCAATCCAACTTTTTTTAATTTACTCTATTTCTAATGATAAATCGCGATACAAATCTTGACGTATAACCTCATCTAAATTACTTGCTTTATTATTAGATCAAATTCAGTTATTATCAATTCAGTTATTATTACCGAAAAAAGTGGTTTCAATTATTTATTTTATTCAACTAGCCAGTTTAAAAAAACGCATTGAAAAATATATATGTGTATAATAAATTCATTCATAATTTCGTTGCTAACTAGCACAATTATTTCAAATAAAAAACAAGTTAAAACGTATTAATTAGTTAGTAAAAAAACACATAATTTAAATTAAGAACAAATTTAATTTCAAATAATTTAAATATAAACAAGTTTTTTTAAATCAATTAAAAGTTTGCAAAAAAAATTAAAGATAACAAAAAAAAATTATATGAGTGATAAAAATATTCCAAGAAATACATAGTTATTCTTATAAATATATAGTAAGTAGGATTTCCCCATAGAGCACAATGTCTTACATATACACATATAGTTTAATTTTTAGAAATTGACTAATTTAGTCGGTGTTCACACACAACAATTCTAAGTTTATAGAAAAGAGAGTTGTCTTTATCTCTTACACCTATAAAGTAAGAATTGCGAGAAGAAATATTACAGTATGTGAACCCCGACTTAGTAAAAATAATAATTTGCATTTGCAATTGTTAAATTAAAATTTAACATTAAAAATAAATAAATATTTAATAAATTGAAGTTCACAAAAAGGTGACTTATAAAAAGTGGCATAGTTTTGGTTGTATAAAAGATATTGATTTATTTTTTTTTTTCAATATCGAAGAATTATGTCAGCAAAGCAATATAATTTAAATTTTTGTAAAAGAATTGATTTTGTGAGAAACTATAAATATTTAGTATGTAAAATTGAAGAATTTGTAAAATCCCCCCAAAAAAAAAAGATTTTTTTCTTTTGAGCTATAAAAACCACATTTTTTGAAGTCCCATAGATTTTTTTAGAAATCTTTTAAAAACATTATATAGATTCCTAAATTGCATTACGATTGCCGATTCTTGCTTTGGGATTTTAGAAAAAATAGATTAAAGTCAAAAATTTCATAAAAAAGTCAAAAGTAAAAAAAAGTCGTCACCAAGTACAAGTAATTTGTCAAAAGTAATCGGTATTTTCTTTGATATTGCCATAATTTTGAAA
>MINK01172057.1:44517-73344 GCA_001735545.1 Phormia regina
AAGATATTTGTTTACTTAGGTTGGATACAAAATGTATACAAAACAAAATTTAGCCAAAAAAAAAAAGAGACAAAAACAAAATTGACAAAACAATATGTCAATCAAATGTCAAAACAATTTATTAAAGTTATTGCAAACATTACAAAAACACAAAAACAAGTAGTAGTAGTTGCAGTAATAAATACAATTTATTTAAACAAATAAAACCCAAAAGGAGCAACAACAATAACAGCAAAAAAAGTATTCAATTTGTTTGTTAATTGAATAATTTAAAATTGTTTGCCAGTCAGTCAGTCTATGTTTAAATGGAAAAATAAAAGACAGTAGTTACTTATTTAAATGTTTTTTGATGACAATTTATTACTACAATATTAAGGGTATTCATGTTGTGTCTTATATGTTAATATATATAAGACACAACATGATGTTTTCGAATCACGCAACTTTTAAAGTTTGTTCGAACGAAATAATCTTTAATTTTAATATATGTTTTCAATAAATAAATTTAAAAAATATATCAGCTGTTTATTTTTCCTTATTTCATTTATAACCGATAACGTAACTAGTTACTATTCATTTGGCTAATAATGACCTGCAATACTTTGAAGTTAATCGAATGAAGTTATTGAATAGCTTCATTGTAATTAGTTCTTATAAAAACATCTGACTTTCTGAAATGCTTACCAGTAATAACCTATAGAAAGTAGTTGCATCTAATGACATTACCATGTTAAGATAATGATATTAGCTTCTTAACTCATTATATTAGCTTCTTAACTCATTATATGGCAAACAAAGTTTTTGCTGGCTGGTACAATGTTTTAAAGAGAGCTAATTAAAAATTTGTGATTCTACCGTGTATCCGAATTCCACTGTTTTATTAAAAGCGTTTCATTTAAATTTTTTTCACTAATTCTTTTGTATTCATATCGCGAATCCCCCAAATATAAATTTAAGTTTATGCCTTTAGAAACATATGGAAATTCATTGCCAGTATACTTGTAATATGTTATATATAGTGCTGTAACAATTAATACATTTTAATTGAGGGTAAATAAAGTGGACTTGATGTCTGTTTGTCTATTAAAAAATATGTACATACATCTACCATTTTAATACAAAAATTAATAATGATGGACTGTGGTTGGGGTAAATTTGCAAAGAATTGTAAGAAGAGAAAATTAATTATTTTTAATTTATTACAATTTCTTATTGTAAAGTATTTGTAATATTAATATAACTTTTCCATGATTAAAATCAGGGTTGGGGGTTAATGATAACATTTTCAATTAATTAACGTACTTTACAAATAATTATAATTGAATATTTTCAATTACAAATACAAGTAATTCTTATTGATACTTTTTCAATTACAATTATAGTAATTTTTAATTGAAAATAATTTTATTTATTAACTTATTAAATTCTTTAAAATTGAATTTTATTAAAGTGGTATTAACAAAATTCAACGTATAATTTTTAATTTTTATATAATTATGTATATTTTTAACGCATTACAATCATTATTACCTTAAAAGAATTACACATTTCGAAGTTAATTAGTAAATGAAAATTTCAATTACAGTTACTTGTAATGGTAATTAGAACTTATCAATTTCAATTACATGTACCTATAATTTAAAATTTTTAGTTACAATTACAATTGTATACACCGAGGGAAAAATAAAACTTTTAAAACTTGACTTAATGCCAATTGGCATTAAGTTGACAACACTTCAGTATCAAATTTTTACATTATTTATTGCTTTATTTCAATACTTATTTATTTATTTATTTATTTATTTATTTATTTATTTATTTATTTATTTATTCATAAATGAGCAGTATTCATAAGCCTACAACTTATGGTGTCAATGTGTCCACAACCGTCGTGGATTATGAACTCAATTATTTTCCCTTAAATCTTAAATTTTCTAACTTTACAAAAATCACATTAAACATCACTCACCTGTTGATTTGAATCATCATCCTTTGCTGTTAACAATTTAACCGTACTGCCATTGGCCAAATTAAAACTACTACTAACAGACATATTCTGTTTCATAGGCGAAACTCCAATACGTGAGAAATTATGAATATCACTACCAGCTCCCACATCTTGACTATGATAATCCGAATGAATATCATTAAGTGTATTATTGCTACCGCTAATAGTAGTAATACCACTGGAACTAATACGTCCAGAAGTGGCTGTAGTACGACCACTTATAGTACCCACACCACCACCGCCTACATCTCTAATACCAGCACCGCGACCACCACCATTAGAGCCCATTAGCTCTGTAGTTGTTATATTCGATATAAAACTGCGTGTAGTTTGTGGTGAAGGTGTTATAGGTGGTGCCATACTAGAACCACCACCTCTACTGCCAGCACTTATACTGCCACCACCACCATCAGCTCTTCGGCGCATATTTACCCAAGACAAACGATGCTCTTGTTTACGATCCAAAGTGGTAGAATTACTGGAATAAGGATCTTTTATGGTAGAATTATTACCCATTATATAAATACTTGTGGCCGAAGAATCACTGCGCATGCGCATTTGTTCCATAGGTGGTGGTGGTGTGGGCGGTGCTGGTAACGTTGGTGTTTTTGTTGTGGCATATATTTTATTTAGATGTTGTTTACGTTGAGCCGTTGTAGCCTTTAGCTGTCTCAAATGTTCATCAAGTGCTTCGTCACTTGTTCGGGTTTTAAATGATGGATTCATGTTGTAAATAGCTTTTTGTTTTTAGCAAAACATTGAATATTGTTTTCTTAAATGGATCTGTAATAAAAAAATAAGAAATCTTTAGAATACAATTTAAATTCTTAATACAAATGAATCATATGGGAATTATTAATATTAAATTATCATTAACAGTTTCTAACTGACAGCTTTAGGTACTTAAGGTATTCGCAGAAAAAATAAGGTGCTTTTTAAAAAAAAATGTTTTGAAATTCTTTAAATTATTTTTGTGATAAAAAAACAAACAAAAAAAAAACAATAATAAAATACAAAATCAGTGGCTTTATTGTTCCATTGAAATTTTAATGAATCACAATCGTGATTAATTGACAATGTTAAATAGCGGGTATGCTACAAATAGAATTTAAATTGATAGAAATATTCAACATTATTTGCATAAATAAGCATTGAATCTCAGCAATTTTTTTCAAAACATTGGATTTTACATAATAGAGATGGAGAGAGTATTGTTTAAAACTAACTAATGGCTTGTTAAAAACAAAATCTAAATGTTAATGATCCCGGTCCGGGACAGATGTTCTACATACAAATACATATATATTTTATAACGGTTCGATATTGAGGCTATAAAATTAATTGAAACAGCATTTTTATTGATATAAGTAAAATATATATTTTCTTTTAATTCAAGATGAAATTGGTTTAATTGTATTGTAAATAATTTTAATATAAAATTTGCAAAATATATTTTAAAAGTCGAGAAAGTTTTTTTTTATTAGACATATTTAAGAAATTAATTTTGATTTCACTAATGTTAATTTTAAACTAAGAATAATTCGAATTCATGTTAATTCATGAAATGGAAATAAATTGCTATGAAATTTCAAACAGTTGTAGTAGAAGTATAGACGAGCTTAGACATAACGTATATGAAATTTTTCAAAAACGATACCGATTCGTTAAATCTGAATCGATTTCAAAGATTTTTACGAAAACAGATTCTTAAGAAATTATGTCTTCTTTTCAAATATATATAAAAAGATTTATAATACCAAAATTTGTTGAAGACCTTTTGCAATGGACTGATTTCTGATTTTGTACATAAAAATAATTTTTAATTTTGGAATAAAATTTTTCTTATCGGATATTTTTAAATGAAATGAGTAGATTTTTTGCTTATTTATAAATATTAACAAATATCTTGCAATTCCCAAAGAACTCCCCTTAAAATGAGCCCAATACTGCTTTCAACATACAGACGGACAATAGTTAGATCGAGTCAAAATTTAATTAGAACCCAGAAAATATTTGTAAAATGTATAGGAATGATTTTTTTCGAAATGTCACACGCGAAATGACAAAATCAATCAATCTTTTTTATGGAGGGTGTAATAAATTAACAAACCAGAGTGGGAAGAACGCACATTTTTTTAATTCGTTCGGGGTATAATTTTTATCAGCGAATTTAAAACGAATTTTCGTTTCCATTTATAACTTTAACTTTTAAAAATTTGCGATTAAAAATTTCAAATCTGAAAATAAAAAAATATTATTCTGGAATTAATCCTAAAGGAATTAATCGAATTGAAGTTATATACAACCGTTGCAACGGTGTTTAAAATTATTTGGTTTAGTTTAAATGAAAAATGTGTAAATGTTTATAACATAACTAGAGTATTCCGTAGGGAAAATTTCTTTGGAAGACTCTTAAACGATGCGTAAAAATTTGTTTAATTTGAGAAAAATATTTAACAAGAATTTTATATTTGTTTTCAGTTCCCTACAAGCGATTACAAGTCACGGCGGCAGATCATTTCGTCCAAAAAATATGGTATTGAGTTTTGTATCAAAAAAATTAATAACTTTTAGTCAATTATGAAGAAAAATATATTTAAACATATTTTTCACAAAAATTTTTTATCCTTAAATTGCCCTTTTAGTATAGCAGCAAAACAATTTTTCAATTTTTTTTCTTAAAAAATGGATAACAGATAATTTTTTCTCAAAATTCTTAAAAAGCAAATAATAGGTAATTTTATTGGAAAATATTTTAAAATATTTTTGCCATAACAAGCATAAAATGAAGAATTTTTTGACGATTTATTTTACTAAAATATATGGGGCCCATGATTAAACAAATCTAAAGAACAATTTTAAAAATATTAAAAACATTTTTTTTTCGTATTAAAAAATGTTTATCGTCCTTTGAGGAGACTTTCTATATTGAAATCTCAAAAAAGGGACACTCCTAGAGACATTCTAACGGACATATTTACAAACAATTATGTATTTTTGGGTAACGTATAAAGTACGATCGAACGATTCGCATACCTAAAATAGAGATCTTTCTCACAACTTATCAAACAAAAAATTTTATATTTTTAACTTAAATATTAAAAGTATTATTTGCTTTTATTTTAATTTAATTTAAAAAAAATTGTTTAACACAAACTAATTCATTAATACAGAAACTTATTTAAAAAAATGTATGAGCATAACTTGTAATTTTTTGGAATGTTTTGGAAATTTTCAAAACTAATTTAAAATAATCACTATATTTTTTCATAACCAGCATAAAATGAAGAATTTTCGATTAAAAAATCGAATTTCGATTAAAAAATAGAATTTCTTATTTTACTAATTTGTATGGGACCCATGATTTTTCAATCGCTGGTAGAGAACTAATTACTAAAGTAATTGTTTTCGTATTAAGAAAATGTTTAGCGTCCTTTAAGGATTCTTTCATATCAAGAAAACAATTTTCCAATATTTTTTCTTAAAAAAACAGATAATTTTCAAAAAAAAATTTCATTAAAATTCTTAAAAATTCTTCTAGTGGAACTAAGTCTAATGGGAATTTTTTTCCATAGCATAAAATTAAGAATTTTTTGACACTTATTTCGAATAAAAAATCGAAATTCTTATTTTTCTAAAATGTATGGGACCCATGATTTTTCAATAGCTGGTAGAGATCTAAAGACCAATTTTAAAAATATTTAAAATATTTTTTTAAGCAATTTTTTACGTATCGTTTGAGAGGTCATTCTATATCGAAATCTCTAGACAGGGCCACTCCTCGGGAGTGGACATATTTACAAGGGTTTGTACGATTCTATCTCACAACTACAAATTATCTATTTTTTGCTATTATATTTTTAACTTAAATATTAAAAGTATTCTTTACTTTTATTGAAATAAATTTTACAAAAAAAAGTTAATTTTAATTTAAATTTTAGCAAACTGTTAAACTAAAAAAGAACGGAAAATTTCATTTGTAATCCGAATTTTTCCCTACCTGGTTATAAACCATTTCATTTATACAGGGAGCAATTTAAAAACCATTTATGATATAAAGCAATTTTTGAAATGTTTTAAAACTAATTTAAGATGATCACTATATTTTTTAATAAAAGAAAACTTGTATATTTATTTTCCTTGTTAATTTTGTTCTACTTTATAATAAAGAGTTTAATATAATATTATTTCTTAAATAATTTTTTTGTTTTAATAATAAAAAAATTATTTAAGAAATAAAAAATATAACAAGGTTTTTTTGTATTAATAAACACAATTGTTTCTATTTATATAGGTATATATTCCAAAGGTTCGTATATTATTTAAACAGTTGCTTATAAATATAAAAACAGATGTTGAACCTACTACTTGTATAAAATCTTTATATAAATATTAAGGTTTCTTTTTTTATTTATTTATACATTATAAACAATGACAAATCTTAATAATATTGATATAATAAGAAAATAATATGAAAAAAAAAATGAGACAATAACTATAATGGAAAGTTTTATAAGTGGTTTCATTTCCCTTTTAGTCATTCTTATTAAAAAAATAACAAAAACGATAGCGAAATATTAGGCCCATAACTTTTTGTTTATTACAATTTTAATAAATGCAAGAAGAAAGGAAAAATATTAAATAATTTTTATAATAAAACTTTAGTACCTTTTACAAAGGCGTATGCAAAAATAAAAAAAAAAAAAAAACAAACAAAAAATATATGTGAATTAGTTTTTTTGTACGCAAATTTCCATAAGTAAAAGTTAAGATTTTGTATAAGAGGCATATTTGAAAAAGTATTCAAATTCAAAAATTTATTATTTAAACAAAATTTTAATTATTTTGACTACTTTTTTAAAAAATTCTTCCTGATCTGCTTTATATGATTTTAAACTATTAAAAAACTATTCAAAAATTAGTTCTTAATTGAAATTTTTAAATAATTTAAACACATTAATTTAAATGGCGCCAAAACCTTAAATAGAACTAATTAAATAAACCAGATTGAAAAATGTATGTAAACTCGAAAAAAAAAACACGTATGTGTGTATTTCTATTTAATCGATTAACAACCAACCCAAAAATGGAAAAAAATCATTTCGTTTAAATAGTAGCTTTTAATGGGTTTTCAGTTTAATTTTCTAAACTGAAATCAATTTAAATGATTGTTTTACAAATTGCAAAAGAATTTATTTATCAGTAGATTCTTTTTTATTTATTGTTATTTATATTTTCCCAAGAAGTGAATGTACGTTTTGTCTACCCACATTGGAAAAAAATAAAAATAAATTGTTATATGTATATTTATAGAGTAGTGTAAGTGGGTAACTATTTGTATTAATAATTGTGACAGGTTTAATTATTGTTATGAGCATATAAGACTTATGAATATAATAGTTACCCTCGTATCATTTATATTTTTACTTTATGATAAAGTAAAAAAAAAAACAATTTGTATCATTCTACATCATTATAAAAATGAAATGAAATGAAATTATAATTTATTTGTATAATGACATTAATTACACAGAACGTTGATGTGATAAGATACGTATCTACGTACTTATGAAAAATTTAAGATAAAATATGTCTTTTTTTTAAATTTTTATTAAATTGCTATCTTTTAAATTATATTATGCAAAGTTTCTTTTGAAATAAATATGTATATGTAAGTATTTTAGAAGTATTGAGAAAATTCTAGGAATATTCCTTTTATTTTTTATGTCAATTATTTTTAATAAATTTTAGAAATAAAAAATCTTTTTCTTTAAATTCTGTAACTATGGAACCATTAGAGATATCTCAATAAAATACTTTTACGTATAAATGCATAACAAAAGCTTAATTTGGCTAGATGTAGTCAAGTTTCTGTTGGGTTTTAAGCAAAAGTATAAACCAGGGACCGAAACGATTACGAATTTTATAACAAAAATCATGATTTTATTTTTTTTTCTTGACTTTTATTTGTTGCTCAAAAACAATATTTTTTGATTTTAATTTTTTGCTCAAAATAAATTGATTATTTTCGAATTTTAAACGCTCTATAGCCTTACATGGATAGCGTGTACAATATATAACACTTCTGCTATCTTATATAAATACGAAGCACTCCCAAAACATCATAAAAATAAAATTTAGTTTTTTAGCAAAAATAAAATAAAAATCAGAAAAAATTAATTTAATTTGAGCAAAAAATAAAAATATAAAATAATTGTTATTTATTTTTTATTAAAATAAAAAAATAATAATAATAAATGTTTATTACATAATTCGAAAGCGCGACCTAAAATAATTATAAAAGTGTTCTACAATATATTTCTAAAATTTTTAAATTATTCTGATTTTTTTAGTTCAACAATTTTTAATAATCGTTATTTACGGTCCCTGGTATAAACTTTTTATATAAGTATTTGGTATCCGAAAAAATGTTATGATATTAAAGAAAAATTATAAAATAAAATTAAAATATAAATTTAATAAAAATAATAAGAAGAAAAAAAATTTAAAATGTACCGATTTTTTATCAAATTTTTGTTATATTAATCGACATGGAACCTGTTTCTCTGGGACCAGTACTGTGACCTATCCTGCGACCTGTCCCAAGGGGCTAATTTGCCACCTCCAATGACAACCCCATGTAAAAGTGACAGGTTTTTCTCATATAAAGTTGCGGAACTGGAACCGGTCGTGACTAGTTTTAAACCGGTTCACTTTTCTCTAGGGATAATTTAAAATAAAAGTTTGTTAATAGTAATTTGAACACAGAATTTCTCAAAGGTAATTTTTACGTTTTTTTAATAAATTTAATATTTAAACTTTAATAAAATTTAAACGAATAGCGATATTTTATTTAAATTTCAGTCTAATATGTATAATTTTAAACTCAAATCATATAACTAAAAAAATGCCCATTTTTTTACATGCAAATACCTAAAATCCCAACCCTTATAAAAGATGCTAAAAAAAATACTTTTTTCATTGAAATGGATCACCCCTGCCTCTGTCAGAAAATACTTGTTGGGTGTATACCTTAAAAATAGGACAATATATCTAAAATAATTTTAAGTCGATGCCAGCTTAACAATTTGAGAACATAACAAAAAAATTAAATAAAATTTTACAAAATTTGGATAAAGCTGCTAGCAGAACTTTGCCCGGAACTCCTCCGAATGTACTTCACACGCTATTACATTAAGATTTCTTTGGAAAACATTAAAATATGTTAAGCACGGAACAAAAAAAATAATTTAAAACATAAATATCAGACAACTTGGGTAATATTAAAACTGATTTTAACAGACAGACATCATTATATACAGAAAAAAGTAAAATGGACTTCAATTATGAAATTGCTTACCTTTCCGAGTCTTATGTGACTGGATGCTTTGTGTGCGGTTCTAATAAGATTATATTATTGATTTTGCAAACTAGAGCAAAAAGGATGATTAATAATGGACTAAAACTAAAATAAATACGCATCTTATCAACAATGCCGTTGCAGATTTGAGGTATTTTGTAAATATCCAATATATATTCTTTAAATCACCAACTGATAACATTTTAATTCCACAACATATTCACAAATAACAATAAAAACTGTTTAAGCTGAAAAACAAATATTAAGGTGCAAAAATGCTTAAATTAAATTATACTTTCTTATCAACCGAATAATAGAACAATAACCTGTCCGCTTATATTTGGAACATGCCGTGAAATCTTTTTTAGTACAAATGTTTTTTTTTTTTTTTTTATAATTCTTAAATATTATTAAAGCACCTTTTAGTATATTCAAAAAAACTCTATGTTTGTCAATGTTCATGCAAGAAAGTTTCCTAGAAATATAAACTTACCACACTTAGTAACCTTATTTAACCCCTAAAAGTCTAAACTTAACCGAGTGTAACACACTTTTTTATTTTCTTGACTTTTTCAATTGGATAACTGCTGAAATTACAGCAGATAGTTTTATGTTAAGTTTTTAAAGTGACAGTAGTTAATATTTTAGGGAAACCAACCAGCAGATTCTATGTACATTTATATGTAGAATAAAATATATACCTATTTTTTTAATAAACAAATGTACTTATGTACATATGTATAATGTATGTACCAATAGTGTGGGGAAAGAAAAGGTGATAGCATAAAGATGACAGAATTTAAAAATGACTTCAAAATTTTAAAAATTTGGTTTATTTAAATAAATTTTAAATTTTATTATTTCTACTTTTTTATAACTGTATTATCCTTTTATAATCTATGTCATAGGTAGGCCTGAATTCCAAAAATATTTTTCCAAAACCCACCTTCATTTATTAGCAATCAACTACAATCATATTTGATAAAACGTGGTCCATTATTTAGCTCTCATATAAATGTGCTCCCGGTTTTTCGATCATAAATGACTTAAATGTATCAATATTTTAATTAGATTTGAATACGTTTTGTATTAGTATTAATCTTTATGCAAAATTTCATGAAAATGGGTTCAAAATTTAGCATAGCTAGCATGTAAATCCACCTTCTGAAAATTCATACAAATGTTAGAAGTAAGTTAATTATTGAGCCAAATAATTTTTATATAAGTATAAAAAGCAATTCAAAATACATAGACATAGCTTCCATATAATGCCCACATTGGAAAAACTCAATAATACATAAATTCATATAAATATGACTCAATGTATCGGTTCAGAATCGGCCACAGGTCTAACAGAAAATAACTCCCTATATTTCAAATCGACTATATTTTTCTATTTTTTTTTTTCTTTCTTCAAATGCATATAGATTATCTTTTTTTGGAAATAATTCTCTAACTTGTAAATCGTTAGAAATATCTGAATACAAGTTTACGTGCCTAGAGACGAGATGTTTCTGAAATGATTTGGAGGAGTAAAGATTATTTGTGGTGGCCCTTGCATAATATTCTTAATGTTTTTAAAAGAAATATTATCCTTAATTCAATCCGAAAGAGGTTGGGTCAAAGATCTCTACACAAGATCTATCAAAATTTTGTAAAAAAAAAATTCACTTCTCAAATCCACAAAAAAAACATTTTCATTAAATACCCCGCGGCAAATTTGTGGCAATTGTAGTAATGGACCGGTTCCTCAGTACCAATTAACATCAAGCTCATTACCAACCAAAGTCCCTCTTGAGAACCTACTAATTTATAACGTGCTTGTTAAGCGAGCAATTAGCAACTCGCGCGTAATAACAAACTGTGGCTAAGTGGAAAGCGCTGGATATTACAAAACATAAGATACGTCACCAATAGAAATTAACGAAGAAATGTAAATTAAAAATAAACATAATTTAATAAAAATTACAATAAAAAACAATCTGTAGAAATAAAACAATTGGTAAATTTTTATCAAAGTTTTATAATATTAATTTTTGTTTGACCTGACCTAGGACCAGTCCCATGGGACTTATTATTATTATTATTAAAAGTAACAAATTCCTCTCATAAAAAGTTCCGGAAGTGGGACCGGTTACTATACCTGAGATTAGCTTTGAACCAGTTCTTTTTCTTCTAGGATACCTCAAAATACAAGTTTAGCATCCAAAAAATATTTTCAAAGGTATCGTTTATTTTTAGGGTCAGAAGAAATACTTCTAGTTTTGCTTTTTATAAATAATTTTGTTCTTCAAGCAAATGTGTTCAAATTTTATAAAATCGAATAAAAACGTAAATGTATCCAGAACTTTGTTACTGTTTTGTGCACATCAAGATCAGTGATGTCAACTGCACATATTTCTATTAGATCTCATTCAGTTTGAAAATCGCTAGGTTTGTTGGTTTTTATTTTAGTGATTTGTATATAAAACGAAATTTATAATTTTACAACAAAGATTTTTAATTTTATATTAATGGCCCAACTCTATGCTTTGTTTAAATTATTGCATTTTTTTTTTTTTGCGAGGAAAACCGCAAAAAGTCGACTTTTTAAGCATATTTAGTATATCACGTAAAAATGTTGTTTAATTTGACGAGTTACATTTACGTTTTTGAGTACACGTACAGGTGATTCGATACATTTACGGTGGAGTAATTGAGCATTAAGTCTGAATTAGTTGGATATTTAGCAGCTGATAAATAAATAAAATGAATTACAAAAGTTGAGGAAAACTGCTAAATAAGTTAAGAAATTAATAAACATAAATAGATAAACATTTAAATTAATAAATGTTTTGCTTCTTTAATAAGAGTTGTTTTATTAGCCTTGTTCTAGTAAAGAATTTTTTACGATTACAAAATTATTATCACTTTAATAATGTTGGATAATTGCACAAATTCATAAACTACCAACTAACCCAGCCTTAACTGTCATAAGCGAAACGTGTCAGCTGATTCGCTACATTTACGGCACAGTAACGAAGCCTTAAGTCTTAAAATAGAAAAAGTCTTCAATATGAATTAAATTTATTAAATAAAAATAAGTTTAAGAAATATTTAAACAATTTATCTTTTTATTTAAACAATTTAATCTCTTTTTGTAACACCCTTTATTATTAAGACCAGAAAACTTAATGAGTTTCTTCATTTTAATTTTCTTTTATAGTGTTCTTGCTAAAAAAAATAAATTTACAATACACTCTCGCCTAAAATACAGCTTTTAAGCATTTGTTAACAAAAGCCAACTTTATATCCCGACAACTGACGTTTCTGATGAAAAAAACAGCAGCAAAAAAATTTAAAAAAAAACAAAACAAAAACTTAAAAAAAGAAAGAAGTTTAACAAGTCCAAGTGCAACCGTGCATAAAACTAATGATTATTATTAATGAAATGTTTTTCTTTTAGACCATTTTTATTCTATTTTTTTCGTTTCTTTTGTTTCAACAACAAAAACAACATGTGCCAGTGGAAACCAGCAACAAGTTTATGGGGTAAACTTTTTTAAGACTTATTTATAAGTAAATAAATTGAAAAAAAAAAAAAACATTAAGAACATTAATAGCAACATATTTGTATGAAATTTTAAATTCAGCTAGAGATTAAAGAAAAGAATAGAAACTCCTTCAAAAAAAACTTAGAGTTTTAATTATTTTATTTATTAATAGAAAATAAATATATTTTTGAATATATATTTTTTTATATTTTTGATAACCTTAACATCAACTTTCTCAGAGTTTGCACATACATTGAAAAATAATGAAAACAGTTTCCCTTCCATTTTGTATTCTATAAACTTAAAAGTAATCAAACAAAAAACACTTTAACTACTCTCTCAGCTTAGTACATACGTCATTAAAAAATAATTTCGATAATGAAGTACTAACTTAAAAATACTTAAAAATTTCCAAAAATCTTCTTTATAACTACTTCAAATTATATTTAAAATGAACTAAAACTTTAGAATTACAAAGAATTATTTATCAAATCTGTTTTGATATCTTTTAAAACATAAGAATAACTTTAAGTGCGTAATTTAAAATAATATAAAGATTTTAAGTAATAAACACATCTCCTTCCGCCCCTAGCTAAAGTACAATAACATCAGCACCTTAATTACAATTTTTTTTTTCATTTAATTTTAATAAGCATCCGCTGTTAGTTGAATATTTATTTTTAGAACAAAAAAAAAGTTATATAATAATAAAATAGTCATAATGCAAAATTCACAAAAGGTGAGGTAATTAGAAAACACTTGGAGAAATTTCTAAGATAATGTTAAGGAATTTTTAATAGTTTCACATTTCAATGAATTTAAAGTTCCAGATGATGATCAGAAAGCAAATAAAATTGTTTTAGTCAAAAAATATCAAGAAAGAAAACTAAAGCTTAAACAGAAAATGATTATTTAGCTTTTGATTTTATAAGCTTTAAATTCAAACAGAATTTGGAAACAAAATTATTTATGTTTGACATATATTACCTTACTTTTATTATATATTAGCTAATACCCGGTGAGCTTCGCCATCCCCCGAAATGAAATACATAGTAATTAAAGGATTAAAAAATATATTTATTTAGTAATTAAAATATAACATTTTTCTTAAAAATTCTAATTTATTAGACAAATGTTTTCATGGATGTCAAAATTCTTTGTAAGAATTTTTGCATTTAATTCATATGGGTGGTACCATGCCCCCTATTTCTAGTCCGCCCACAATTTCTTTTCCGCCCATTTTTACACAAAATTTTCACATTACCACTTAAGTTTTTTGTACAAAAGTTGGGAAATGTCCTAAATTGACTGCTTTTGGTATTGGCAAAGCAATATTAGGTGTGAGATGTGCTAGTTCGCCTATTTTCCAGATTGTTCATATAGGTGTCGAAGTTGTTGGTGCAAAATTTGAGAACTCTAATATTACCACTCTCCGAGATATATTACGTTTAATAGTTATTTAGTAAGTGGACGTGGCACCTCGCCCACTTGGAATTTCAAAAAAAGGTAGCCCATTTTTCCTACCAGGCATATAAAAACAAACTGTGAAAATTTCAAGAAAATAGGTTTAGCCATTTAGGCGGCTATAGACTTCGAACAAACATACAAACAAACACACATTAATTTTTATATATATAGATAAATAAAAAACAAAGAATCAAAATTTTATAAAGCTTTGATTATTATTATTATCATTTTTCTTTGTCAAAAGTAAACCTGAAAAAAATTTCCTGGTCTTACTGAAGAAGGTTTCATGAATACAGGAGATAAACAGTTAAGGCTTTATGCTGCTTCCTAATTCTAGTCCATAAACTTTTTTCAGAGATAATCAGGATAGTTAAAGATTTTTTTGTGGTAATCAGGACAATTAAAGAATTCAAATTGTTTATGTTTTTCCGAACTGGATTTCGGTTAACGTCCTGATCTGTACCTAGGAGCAGAGAAACAAACTGAAGCTGAAATTTCGGCGCGTATTTCTTTAATCGGCGGTGGTGGCGTATGCCATCGTTTTGTGTCTCTGGCCAGCGCAAGTTATTTGATCGAAATTAAACCCCATTTAGGCAGGGTTTATTGGTGCACACCCACGTGCCGTTTTTCCATCTGTTATCAATTAGTATAATGGTAAAAGCCACTTTACAAGTCATATGATAAGTGAGAAAATGACCAAAAAGAGCCACATCGTAATCGTGCAGGTGACTATTTCCATTTTATATATCTCTGCAGAAATAGTTTAAGCTGTTTTTTATACTAAAGATAATTGATGCAGTGTTAAGTGCAATATAATACTGAAAATAATTTCTAAATTTTAAGCATATTTCTCTAAGTGTAAATTGCATACAAGTGAATATATTTTTTATCAAAGATGATGATGCAGTTAACAACAAAACACACAAAAATAGCGTGCAATTTTTTGTCTATTGTTTTATATTAAATTTATTTTCATTATAATTTTTAATTTTTCGCACCATAAATTCATATGAAGATAGAAAATATACAAATAATTTAAACTTGACCCGGTAACTTTTAAATTAAGATGTCAAAAAGTAAATTTTTTTACATTTTCTTAAAAACAATAAAAAAATTTAAAATATCAAAAGAATAAATAGCCACAAAATACAAGTGTCACCCAAAGTCAAAGCATTATTCCATGATAATCGTTAATTTTATTAAATTAAATTATTAATGTTTTTCTTTTGTTTAACGCCATTTCCTAGATCTTTAAGAATTAAAGCAAAATTAAAATTTATTCATAAAATAAATTTATTCGGTTTTTTCTTTTTTTGCTTTTAATAAATTATTCAAACAACTTGACATTTGACAGATGACAGACACCCCTCGCTTAGAAAAAAAATAAGATGTGATGTGACAATTAATTAAGTTTTGTTATAAGAAATTTATTTGTTCTATTATTAAGAAATTGCGAATAATATTTTCATTTTCTCAGAGTTTTAAATTAAATTGTTTTTTTGTTAAAAATAATTAGAGCTTGAAATTTTTTTCTTAAACAATTTATTTACGTATATTTTTATTGGAATTTTACATTGAGAAATTTATTAAAAATTGCTTGTAGTTAGAGAAATTTTAAAAGTGAAAGAAATAAAATTTTAAATTTATAGATAATATTTAATTAAATAGATTTACACATTATATTAGTTTGGTAAACAATTTGCAAAATTCAAGGATTTATGTGCAACAGAACTGAAACCAAATCCTTGAATTTTGGTCGTTAGGTAAAAAAATAAATATCATATATAAACTTTTTTGGGATGCTGATGACGATTCTGTAAGAAAAAATATCCAATATTGTGGTAGATTCTGAGTCGATCTAGCTATGTCCGTCCGTCCGTCTGTCTGTTGAAAGCAGGATAAGGAACAATCAAGAGAGACGAAATTTGTCTCAAATATTCAACTTATATACGTCTTATTTGGTATTGAAAATTACATTGAAAGATTTTTCTTCTCATTAGACCTACTCCCTATATATACCACCTATATAGGTCCGAAAATAGAATATAATTCACAATATATTCTAATTCAGTTTTAAATTATTGGACCGTAATCAAAGAAGAGCACTGTTGGTTGTCTATCGTTGTATAAGATTTCTTCCACTTTCATGGAAGAAACCTTATACCCAGTATACGTGTGTTCAGCCACCGCACAAGTTTATCGCATAGACTACACCCATTTCTTATTAATTGTAATACGAGTCGTACAACCCACATAGAGAAACTCCTTCTTTGTTGTACCATCCTCATGTGGAATATACTTCCCAGTCGAATACAACAGCGAACAAGTCAAATTAAATGTGCACAAACAATACTTCCTCTATCCTCCTTCTAATACCTATATTTCCTAATATCAAAACAATGCACTGCATTCATAGGCAAAATTTTTCTATAAACTTGGACATAAAAATCAAAAATTGGCGCTCTCCTATAAGGTGAAAAATCTACGCAATTTTGTAAAAAACAGTGAAGGATTAATGTAGACTCGGAAACAACAAATGGCCGCCAACCTCTCATATAAAATAAAATTTTTTAAATAAAATTTAATCCAAAGTCCCTTGATTACATTTTTCCCCTCTTCTTTGGATTTTTTACAAAAAAATCAGATAACAAAACATTTTGGCAAAAATAAAATAGTTTTTAAAATACTTTTTTGCCAAAAAAAAAAAAAAAAAAGTTTGCACTTTTGAGTGTTGTTTTGAAATTTAGAACAGAAACAAATTTAAAAAAAAGTGAATTCTGCAAAGTGAATAAATATCTTCGAAAATATTAAGCAATTAAAAAAAGTGTAGTAATCAGTGTTGCCAGTTTAGCCTTTTTAGGGCTAAATCTATCCCTTTTTATTTCGCTTTTAGCTTCAAAATTTTCGTTTTAGCTTCTAGCTTCCACAAATTTAAGCATCTTTGTGTATTAATTCGCACAAAAAATCTATTTTTTTATATTTCGCGAAATAGTTCCACTGCGACGCTTCAATCAAGAAGAATATTATAATTATTTTTTAATAAACTTTATTATCCATAGGGATTATTTATGTTAAATTTATAAATTTACTAATATATCTTTAAAAAATATCAAAAACTAACTAAGAACTAACTGAAAAAATGTGTTTTTTATAGGACAATATATTAGCTTTTTTTCTGGCTTTAATTTTTGGGACATTTAGCCTTTTCTGACCTTTTTTAAAGTCCAATCTATCATATTTTTTTCTCAAGTCCTGGCAACACTGGTAGTAATCCACAATTACCAGAAACAGTAAGAAAATATTATTTTTTAATTTAACACAATTTCTAACTCATAGGAAACAACAAAAATTGCACTAAAATATCAGAATGCTTTCCAATAAGCAAGCCATTTCTTAAACTCTCTTAAAAAATATTCCATAAAGGAGTGTCATCATTTTTAATATTAAATTTTAAATAATATTTAACTTATTGCTTACCTCTTTAGATTTTTAATAAACACCAGAGGTAGCAGTTTATTTCCAATTTTTTTTTTATATTCCATACAATTTATGTACTTCAATTTATTTTTTATATATTTTCTTTTATTTTATATGATTTATATTCAATTAACAATATTTTGTTTTATTTTTTTTTGTGACTAAACTTTCATTATATTTATTCACTTCATTCATTCATTCATTCATTCATTCATTTATTTTAATAATTTCTAAAGTATTTCATAACAATACTTCAATTCAATTCACATAATGCACTTAATGGAGAGCGAAGCACAAGAAGACTTTTTTTTCTTATTCTTTACGTGTACATTATTATTTTGTTATATATTTAGCGTATTCCTGGAAACCGATATTCTTTATATACGATTATATGTAAAATAATTATTAAACAAAAAAATCATTCATCATTAATTATACTCATATTACGTTATTTACTCTTATTTTTATATTTGATTTATTTTCGAACTTATATTTTTTATAATAATTTATTTGAATATTTTTTACCGGTTATACAAATTTTTTGCATTTCTCAAAACCGTTTCAGAAATAGAACTAAAAACAAGTCAACAAATTTCCAGCAACATCACCTGCAAAACAACCTCATGATGATGATGATGAACTACTACAACTTAAGTAAATAGAAATAAAACTACCTGCTCATAAGTCACAATATAAACGATAAATGTTAAAGAGAATAATGAATGAAATTTATCCATATATAAGAGAAGAAAACATATTGATAAAGAGGAAGAGAAAAATATGAGTTAGTAATACCAATTCAGAGATGGCAAATTTCATAGTTTATAATGCTTTAAGATACTAAAACAAATACTATTTTAAAATCCAAAATTTATCTAAAGACCCCGTTACCCTACCGTAAGTGTAAAAACGTTAATATAAATGGAAGTGGAAGAAGATGATTAATCCAAAAACTTAAATGTAGCCAGTTCCTTTGTTCTTGTTTCGTACACATAAACATCAGTGATGCCAATTACACATATTTCCAGTTATTTGTGCATTTTATTTATCTATACTTTTAGAGATATGAAAGTTCAAAGTTGATTTTGTTTTTTTTTTTTTTGCGATTTTGTTGATTTTTCGGAAACTTAAAACAATGAATAAATTATCGATTTTTTTCAAAATTCAAAAAAATTAAAATAGAGATATTTAAATGGCTCCATAGAGTATGCGTTTCAAAATCGGAAAATATGGAAAATATTTTTAGACGTTGTCTCGTAGAATTGAAAATGTATATCTTAGTGTCTTAAGATATTTTGTTTTTCAATATTTATGATAAAAATAACATGATTTCTAACAAAAATAACTGGATTTAAATATGCAGTTTAGTCCAGAATATGCAAAAATATGCTCTGCAATAATGTACAATAAAAGTCAATGTCAAAATTTTTAAAATCATCTGCAATAAATAAATAATAGTTTGGTTCATTTCATTTTTAGGTCATTAGGATTGACCTAAAAATCTTTGATATTTCTATTTCTTCCACGATAGTGATCATATTATAATTTGTCTTGTTATATTTCCACTGAATTTGACATCCCTGGTGCCAAAAAAAATAACGTTTATTATTCTCAATTTCTATCTCTTTGTAGTTTCTAAAACTCATGAAGTTATAGGTTAAATAATTTAAAATTAATTCTCCGTTTTTTTTCCTCATTCTCTATAAGTTTTTTGTATTCTACTGTCTTTCATTTCATTAACACTCGCATTACACTTTCATGGTTTCGTTATTACATACACTTCTTCTTTTCTTTATCATTTTACTTTAAACTATGTTTTTTATCCGTTTTTATTTTGTTTATATTGTTTATATCGTTAACAAACCCTATTTACTCGTACGTACATACGTTTGTGCAAAGAAGATATTTAAAACGCAACGTCAGTTAAATTATGTCTGGATGGGAGTTTAATTCTTTTCTCCTTGTCTTATTTGTTCTTTTGTTAAGGGCAAACGACCGCAAGACTAGTAGACTGACGACAAAGTTAGTTAGACAAAAAGACGGTCAAATGAGCGGGCAGACGGTGAGACAGTTAATCGTCAACATAAGAAGAATACCAAAAAAAAAAAAAAAAATAACGTCTGTTTATTCAAACAAAAATAAAATGCCGGTTTAGTATACAATGTGGTAAACGGAAACAAATGTCGTAACGTTTTCAAATATAAATTTATTTATAGCATTGGCTAAAACAAAGAACACGCACGCACACATAGCCGAAATAGTGGTGCAGAAAGTTCTGCGAGGGTTCAGAATATTTATTTTCTCACATAAATACCTATACATGTAATATTCAAAGATACCACAAGTAGATCCCTATCTAAACTAATTGTAGCAAACATAGATACACGTTATTTTGAAGGTCAAAGTGTAAAGGTTAATTCTATTGATAGGAAACATGAAAAGCGGATAAAATTAATCATTTATGATGTTTATTATCCGTTTGATGACTTAGAATTATAAAATAGGTAACCCTATCCCAACTAGCTAAATCCGTTTGAATTTGATTTACTTTCTTGACCCAAATATTATCCGATTCCAAGGAATTAAAAAATATCAGGGATTTAAAAACACTTCAAATCAATTTAAATGGAATATCCAGAAAAAACATGTTCTAAAATGATTAGTTCCAGAACTGATTTAATTAGGACCACATTAGTTTCATGAATAAAATCCTCATAACTAAGAGTATCATAACCTATTCTGACTCTAGTGCAGTAGAACCTTATTACGATTTAAAATTCCGTTTAAGGAATGTTTTAGCAAACTAGTGCTGCATAACTTCTACACCACTTCTGGGAACAAATTACTGATCTTTAAATGACTGCCTGGAAATGTTTAAAAAACTTTTATGAAAAATTAGTATTTACTGATTTCACTGATTTAAACAAATTACCATTAGGAAATAACTCATTAGAATTAAAAAAAACAGGTTCTGAATCCGTTCCCTAATGGGTACTGGTTAGCTAACACTTCCACCGAACTAAATCTGGAGGTGACAGTTTCAAACAAAAGTCATTGTTCATAACGCCAAAGTAGAGCAAGTACAGGTTATTTTCATGTGATCTGGAACTAGTTGCAGAACTAATACATTTTTTCCTGGGAAGTATAATTTAATACAAATAATTTAAAAATGTTAAAAAAGTATAAAAATAATAAATTTTTATTAGTTGACCTATTCTAAGATGCCAATTGGAAGGGGAACAATAACAACCCTATGGAAAAGTAACAAGTTCCTCCTATATAAAAAATCCGGAATTGGACTGGAAATGATTACTTAAAAGGAAAGATAAATGAATTTGAAGTTCTAATAAAATATTTTCATTTAAATTATCTAAACATTTATGTTAAAATATTGGAGTTTCGAATACTTTTTCTATTTATTTAAACTATTTTGGTGTAAAAGTTTAAGACGTCATAAATAAAAAATTTTGCTTAATAGAGGAAAATCCTTTGTTCACATTTTAAAAGATAGCATTCAGGGAAGGAAGCCGATGTAAAATTTTCGTCAGAGTAACGCTTTTAAATCAGTGACGCAAATTTAACTAATTCGGAGGATGCTAAATTTTCGGCTGGGTTTTTTACATTGTGCCGCCCGTATGCTCCCCATCTACAAAAACTTGATATAATAGAAATAGAGGTGAGAATTTCATCATTTATTAATTATTAATTTAGGTTAATACGTTCTACTATCCTTACTTCCAATAAATTTATCATATGTAAATAAAATTATGATAATAGATGGAGACGCTGTATTCACTTCTTAGAATAAGATAGAAAAATATGTTTTTTGTCGAATTTTAATAAACATTTAAAACTTAAAGCGGCTGATTTTGAGCCGATGAAACAGGCGGCGGCCACAAAAAGGCTTTGAGTCGATAGACTTCGAAGTTGAAATAATTCCATCGCAAGCGATAATCCCTATTTTTCATATTTATTACCAACAAATTCATGTTTGGCCTCACTGTGAAGCACTATCTGCTAAACCCCAATTGTTCATTCAAAAACATTTTTCATATAACAACCCGTTTCCCTAAGATTTTATGATTTTTTAATTTCATTTATATATTTTTCTTGCGATAATTTAAATAAAATTTAACACCTTCTCCAATAGTTAAGTATCTGTAATTATATAAAACCTTATCGAACAATAACTTCCTCTTTCTAACGTATATTAAACACATATTGTGTGAAAACATTTAAAAATTAAATTTTTTTTATTCATCAATAAGAAAAAAATCTTGACCCAGTGATAATAATAAAAAGAATATGATTTAAAATATGCGGATATAAAAATAATTAAATTAATAAACAAATAAATAACAACAACAAATATAAAACAAAGCTACACAAAAACAAAGAGAAATAACATAAATAAATAATCTTCTAATATTAACGTGTGATTAGTTAAAATATGAATGAATGACTGACTGACTATCTACATATCTAAGTATTTAGCTGTTGATTTATGAAGAGATTTTTTTTTATTAACTACAATAGACATGAATGTGCATACGAATAAATAGCAAACCAAGATTTTCAATAAAAGTAGAAAAAAATACGTAAATTTAAATTATTTACATAAACAATTTGTTATTATTATGTTAAATTTTTTTCATTTTCATTATTTATTTAATGCTTTAGTGCAAAAAATAATCATTAGCTTTTTCTTTTGCTTTTTTGTTGCTTTTCTATATTTTTTTAAGATTCAGATACTTGAACATTCAATAAGCGAGTATAACCTTGATTTTAAACAAAATAATTATTAAATTTAGTGGCAAAAAAAATGTTTAGATACACGATCGCACACTAAAAAATAATGAAAAAACAATTGAGTTGCAATTAAAAAACACCTTGTTGTACGATGTTGCACAATGCAATAATATTTTTGATGTTACTTACAGATAGATGCGGTGTTAAAGATGTTCTTCATGTTTTAGGATTTGAAGCGTATAAAGAAAAAAAAAAATAATGCAGCTGTAAGTTTGATCATTTTCTAATTATACATATTTTTTAATTATAAGTGAAGAAATTTTTTAAAATTAATTTTAAATCAATAAAGAATTTAAATAATTTATAGCTTGTTAAAAAATATAGGAAATTAATGTGAAATTTATACATAAATTCCAATGTGATTAAGTTATTAAATGTCCCTGGGTAATCTTTAAGGGTTAATTAAACAACAACTGCAAATTCCTTGACAATGCACAGTGGGACAGAAACGAAAATTTTTGAAAGTTTGTAACTTCTGATTGGCTGATTTTGTTTTTATATTTATTAAACTTTAAAATGGCTTAGTTTCGGTTCTATCTATTAAAGGTATTGATTTCAATATTTTTCTATATAACGAAGAATTATGTCAGAAAATCAAGTTTATACTTTTTCAGATTTTTTAAATTAAAATAAAATTATTGTAATTTTTTTTTTTTTTTTTGAAAATCTATAAAAATTGTATCTCTAATAAAATCTTTATTGGTAAAAATATTTCCAAAAATTTTTTGGTGAATAGGAACTTTATTTTATGAAATGAGAAAGTTAACAAAAAAAACTTTAAGATTTTTGAAAAATAAATTCCAGAATTTCCAAAAAAAGAAAAAAACGCGTAAACTTTCAAAAATGATATTTTTTTTATTTTCGGTTATAAAATCCTAATTTTTTGGAGGTTCCAAAGATTTTCATTTAAAAATTTTAACAACATTTTATAGATTCCTTAATTGCATATCGTTTGTCGATTCGTAATTTGAGATTTTAGAAAATATAGGCGAAAAATATAAAATGGGTCAAATTGTACCTTGATCTGTTAAGTTATTGGGCTTATATTTTTATTTTAAATCATCTCTGCCTTTCAGAAAAGTTTTTTTATTGTATTCAATATATAATTTTGTTCTTGAACTAGTTAAAAAAAATTACTGAAATCGGTCGGAAATTCTAAGATATACACGAAAAAAAAAATGGATCAAGGACATGTAAAATTGGAGGTTCTTAAAAAACGCAAATAACTCAAAAACTATAAGAGATAAATTGGATATG
The DNA here is from genome assembly GCA_001735545.1 of Phormia regina. Taxonomy (NCBI): domain Eukaryota; kingdom Metazoa; phylum Arthropoda; class Insecta; order Diptera; family Calliphoridae; genus Phormia; species Phormia regina. Next base: position 68,429 of record MINK01172057.1, read on the forward strand.
CTTGTTTTTTGTATGTGTTATCAAGACCTGCAATAATATGTAAAAATATTTGAAATCGGGCAAGAAACAAACGCAAGCGATTAAAATTTCTTTATATCCGAGGTCCTCTTATTTGAGCCCATCGGCTCCGCCTCTAAAAGGTCTGTTGGGTACCTCTTTCAAACAAAAAACTGTATACTCTTCTGCTACGTCTATAACAAATTTCACGCAAATCCAAACAGCCGCACAGTGTCACATTTGTTAGTTTTATTACGACAAAACTCAAACTTTGGAAATATGGGACTAAAATTATATATTCTGTTAAAAATGGGCGGGTAGAATCGCCCACTCCCATACTGAAAAAATTAGTCTATTGGTATGGTAGTATTTTCAGATTTTTTAACAACCGGGTGAAAATAGTCAATTTTTAATTCATTTTACACGGATTAAGATATTGGCTATTTGAATGAAAAAAGTGGCAATTTTTTAATTTTCTGATTTTAAGAAACGTTTATAAAAATTATACAAAAATTTCAATAAAAAATCATTATTCGTTAAAATTTTATTAAAGTTTAAATATTAACTTAATTAAAACTAATTTAAAAAGCGAAAAACACAAAAATAAAACATTTAAGTCCTTTGAAAAATTCTGCGACCAAACTAAATTCCACTATTTTTTTTATAATTTATTAATCTCCATATTTTTAACTTTTCTTAGTTACCAAACAATTTTAAAAAAGTGTATACTTTTTGCAAATTTTATTGAAATAAGAGTTTTGGCAAGATCTAATAACACCAATCTTGTGGCATGATCTAATAACACCAATCTTGGTATAATACTTCGGTAACAATTCTTCAGTCATTACTTTAAAATTTTTAAATTATTCCTAATAAATTACTAATATTAGATTCCGCACATTTGTCTCTAATAAAAATCGAAAAAGCCGAGCCAAAATTCTCAAATATAATTCTATAGATGGTTGTATATATGTACACATTTTCAGAATTTATTTTTCAATTTAGTAAATTATAACAGAACAATTTAGATACGTTTATTATTGCATACCAAAAAACAAATGATATTAATATCTGCAGTATTTATTGAATTATATAAATTTAAAGTTAACATGGTTCCTTACAAAAGTTGTTAATAAAACAAAAATATCTTTTAGAAGTAAAAATTTTGAAAATCCATAATTCGCGCTATAGACACTTCTTAATACTTTAAATATTTTTTCCATGATATATGATATGTTTACTAATAAATGCGGATAAAAATACTTCAATTAATAAACTTTTATTTTAAAATATTTTTGTCTCTATAATATGAATAAGTGATGCATTGTGAGCCGATCAGGAGTTACAGATTTATTTCTAAAAAGAATAGTTTTTGCCACACTGTACAATACAACAAAGTTAATATAACACAATAATATTATCCATCCATAAAGTAACTATGAATAGAAAAGCAAATAAACAAACAAAAATCTTTTTTTTTTTTTAATTACGCAAATTGAGTACAAAAATCGGAAATCCCCAAATGATGAGCAGCACAACAGGTATGACAAATTCAAGGTATTAAAATATTTTATTTTCTTGGAAAATACCCTTTAAACAATGAAGGTGAAAATAAAATAAAACTACAAAGGATTTAACGTAATACTTTTATTTGTATTTGTTGTACTTTTATTTTAAATAAATCACACGCATATTTGGTTTTATCGTATTAAAGAAGATTTCATGAAAACATTGAGTCATACATTTAGATTTTAGAAGCACTAAAATTGTAATTAGATACAGGTAAAAAACCAACAAAGAAGGGTAAGTAAATTATCCTTTGTACTTCATGTATAATAATTAATCATAATAAATTTACTTAGTCCTAAATTATCATTTAACTAATAAAATATTTTATTGAATAATATCTAAAGAAAAAAATGAAAAAATCCAAATGAAAAATACGTCTTATTTCATTTCAAATAATTTAAAGTGCTTTCAAAAAAATCTTAACATATATAAAATTCAATAATTTGGAAATGTTTGATCTTACAGTTTTTCTTCTTTATTACAATTAGTAGACATTATATTACAGTTCACAGAATAATATATTTTTTATAACCAGGGAAACCACAATATGCTCTAAAAAAATGACGTATATTATGCAGTAAAAAGCGAAAAATATGCTCTGAAAACGTGAAAATATGCGCTTAAAAAGGTCTCCATATGTTTTCATTGAAATATATTGTTTTTTTTTTTTTTTTTTACAGCAGAAACTTCAATCAAAATGGTATCAATTTTTTTTATTTTAAAATTGATTATTATTTTGTAAAATCTCATTTTTTATAAAATTAAATTTTGAAAATCATTTCATGAAGTAACAACTTATTCTTAAATTGTGAAACATGTTCTAAAGCGTTAAATATGACCTAAAAATAACAAAATAAGTTATAAATATGCACTAAGAATTTCCAAATGCAAAAATATGCCATTAAGGGTAAAATATGCACAAAAAAATCTATGCCAAAATTTTTCATAAATTTGTTGGACACTTTATTGAGATATCATTTCCAAAAATAGAGCGTTCCTATACCACTGTACTGGATACTAAATCTCTAAGAATGAAACTATTTTCATATTTTTAATTTCCCTAATTAAATTCGGTGTTGACATATAGCAATTTTTCTTGCCTTAATTCCTACTTCATAGGCGAAATAGGTAAAGATAATGTAAAAGTTAAGTATTATCTACAAAAAATATACATTTTATAAAAATTTTTATGACCAATAAATATAAAAATTAATGTTTTTTCCTGATATCTCAGTTATTATTGAACCGCTTTATTTCAATTTTTCAAAACATACATTTTTTAAAAAACATAAATTTAGAAAAAAAAAATCAACCTTCTTTGCAAAAACGAAGTCCCTAGATAAACAGAGGCTTCAGAAACACGAATTTAAAACATATTTCCGCCATTTACAAACTCATCTTGCTGGATTGCAATAGCAAAATTCTCGAAAACGTTTCCGATTGTTGGATATATATATTATATATGTTAGTTATTGGTGGGCTTCATAAACGCCATTTCATCCCACACATGGACATTGTTCTATTGCAATTATTTCTTACAAGGAGACAGAAAATACCAACTTTGTTTTCCTCTTTGATAGAAATTGTTGAAATTACAAACTATACCCTTACACTTGTTGTAAAAGGTATAAAAAAGTAATAAACTTCTAGTCCACAAAATAAATTGATTAGCAACCAATACCTAAGATTTTTTTAGCAAGTTTTTGTATTATAATTTAATTTTATGTTTCAGAAAATAGTTTCAATACACATAAATTGAGTACAATGTCATAATATGAAAAGCATTAAGTCCGCCACAAAAGCTACAGCTTTCAACATACATGGATATATTTTTCTTTTTTAAGAAAAATAAACTTTGTATACCAGAAGTAATATCATATGTAGAACTACTACTAGTTTTAAGCACATAGAAAAATTAAAAGAGTTTGTTCTTAAATTGCACCACTTTCCATACAAGTTTTTTCTTCCATTTTAATAAGTTTTACGTGATTTTGTTTTTCAACGACTTACAAGTCTAATTGTAACTTATTTTTTATTTCTATGGTTAGTTTTCTTTTTTTTTTGTGAAATTACTTTTATGTTGCTGGTATTTAAAAACACTTATATTTGTTAGAGTTAGTATAAGTTTTGGTAACATTAGCTATGGCTAACTTTTGAACAAGAGGAAGATGAAAAAGTATTCTAATAAGTGTATGTTTTCTTTATAACTTTTTCCAGTTTATTATTACTTACTTGTAGTTACGCCTGCAGTCTAAGAACGTGAACGAGTTCTTAACTGCAAAAAAAACATACATACATACATACATACATACATACATACATACATACATACATACATACATACATACATAACATACATATATATGTATTTCCAAAGAATTTTTTTTACAATAACATGTTTTTAATGCCTGAGAAGAAACACATAAACACTATAGTCGTACTAAACAAATTTGGTCAATGTTTGTGCGATTAAATGATGCGGTATATTCTATATATGAATCATGAACCCAGACACGATTCTTATTGTTTTTTTTTTTAATAATAAACAAAGGAATATTTATTTATTTATTAAATAATTATAATTAGTGAAGCAGACCAGAGTCTCTGGTGGGAATCGAATCCACCACCCCCAGACTGACAAACTAGCTCAGTATTAAATAGGTCATTGCACAATGGTTCCAAAAAGCTTTTTTCGGAAATGATGCAATCAATTTTCACATGGTCAGATGCAGGCGCGGATCCACGGGGAGGAAAAAAAGGAAATTTCCCTCCCCAAAATCATAAATCTTAATGGAAAATTTGTACTAAATCATAAAATTTAAGGTAATAGTTTGGAAGATCATTCTAGTTTCCTCCCCCAAAAGCTATAGCTGGATCCGCGCCTGGTCAGATGTGAGTTGTTTTCGAGTTGATTGTTTACAAGCCCCTAGTGGGTCATGGGGTAGTGGTTAATTTTTTGTCATCTTTTTAGAAAAAAAAAAACATAAAAAAATTAAATTGTTATTTTGTTCCAATTTCGTATTCACATAACTTTTTAACTGATTCATATATTTATATGATTCAAGCAGTAATATTATTTCGAATTTTTAAGGAATCTGACAAATATTAAAAAAAAAGAAACTGATTTTACGGACAATATTAACACCGCCATGTAAAAAAACGAGGCTAAAATGATATAAAATTAATTTCGACCAGAATATCTCTTTAACTAAAAGAAAAAACTTACACATATAAGCGCATTTTTTTAGAGATTTACAGGAACTATCTATATTTAAAATGTATTATCTGTTATTCTATCTATCTATCTACCTATCTATCTATCTATCTATCTATCTATCTATCTATCTATC
>MINK01172058.1:0-45126 GCA_001735545.1 Phormia regina
TAATAATAATAATTATATTTTCAACAAAATGAAGTATATTTCTAGTTTGATATTTAATAAAAATTTACGTAATACAATAAAACATAAACATAAGAATTATTATTAGGAACATAATATTATTTTAGATAAAATTTATTTTCGATTATTTCTGAAAATATGATATTATTTCTGTTTTTTATTCGTATAATCTTTTACGCCTTTTGTGAAAAATCAATTTAATTTATATAACAAAATCTTAATATTCAAATTTATTTACTTTTTTTTTTTTTTTGTTAATATAAAAGTGATAAATGCGTTTTCATATTTAAAAACTCAAGTTAGTAATTTTCATCATTGAATCATAACAAATTAATTGCAATTGTTTTTTTTTGCTGAAACAGATTTTTTTTTTTTGTATTTATATAGATATCAACTAAATTTATTAATATAAACTATTAATTGAATATTTAATATGTGACATTTGAAAACAATTTCAAACATTTTAATTACTTAAAGGAATTTAAACTAAAAAAAAAAACAATTTCACTTACATTTTTATTATATTATTTAGCAGTACAGTTTCTACAAAACTGTAATAAAATGTAATAGAAAAATGTAAAATCTATTAATTATCGTTGACGTAATTTATTTGACACTATTAAATAGTTTAAAACTAAAACTAAAAAAATAAAATACATTTAGATAATTTAATTAAATTTAATTTTATTTTCCAAATACTTATTCAAATTCTTTTTAATATACATATATGAACTTTAATACAATTTGCGACAAACTGTTAACAAACTAAAATTCTAGACTAGACTTAGTAATTAATTATAATTTAAATATACATTATAAAAAATTAATACAACTGATAACAATTTAAATGCTAAAGAGTATTTTAATGGTCACTTGGAAATTTTTGAGAGATACTTGAAGTGAGCACTTTAATATGATCCTGGAAAATTGAATTATTTAAACTCAAAGTTAACAACGCCAAATCAGTTATGTTTTAAATATAGTAGTGGCAATTATTTTATGGTTACAATACTTAAACTAAAACCTAATACATTTTTCCTCTCAATCTTTTTAAACATTTAAGAAATACGTACTATTAGCATTTCAATGGTACTATACTTTTGTTTTTTTTTTTTTTTTTTTTGCTGACAAAAGGGCTAAAATGTTTTAAACACCTATTACATACATTATATTAATAGCTTGTTAATTGCTTTACAACTTAATTTCTAGCTGGTTTTATATTTTATTCTAGTTTATTTCATATATATATATAAAAAAAAAAAAAAATTCTTACAATTTACGTTTCTTATTTTACTTATATTTCAGAGTAAACCAAGACCATTAATATGAGTCGGTGTTTTATTAAATTTCAAATACGATAACATAATAGTTGTATATATATTTTCAATGGCCAGATGGATGGATGGTTTTTTGATTGAATGTATAATATACAACAGTATGGATAATCTGAAAAGGCGTTTGTTTAGGTGTTTCAAGTTAGTAACTCTAACTAAATAAGTATCGGTCTGACAGTATGTCATACACACAACTATACCACAACTAGCATTAACTAAATGTTGCTTTTGTATGTTTTTTTTTAATTTTTTTTTCTATTTGTTTAACAACTTTATTCATATATACACACAAGGATAACAACATTTGCTAATAATTCTATTAAATATTTAACTAATGTAGATCAATGGCATGTATTTAATAATATTAAAAAAAGTGTTCATAATAATATTATTTTATGAAAATATGATATAAGAAATATATTTGTAGATATAACCTAAGTATAATTACCCTTATAAGTTGTATGTTTTTTTTTTAATAAAATAAAAAAAAATAAAAATTTCAAATATGTTTAGTTAAATGTTTAAGAATTTCAAAATAATGGGTGCTAAAGAGGAAAAACTAATTCTTTTAAAGATAATAAGAATTTATTATATATATTTTTTTCAATTTGAAATAATAAAGAAGTATTTCATTTATAGCAACTATGTAAACTTAATAATTTTTAGTTTATAATTTATATTTCGAATTTCTTTTCTTAAGGCTGTTTAACACTATTATACTGTATATTAATAATACCAGAGTTTCATTTTCTATAATACATGAAAAAAAAAAAAAAAATTGTATTAAGGAAAGTATTATTAAATGTCAAATTTTTTATTTTCTTCATTAAAATATTTAAAAAAAAAAAAATGATAACGAAGAATTCAACAGAATTTAATAAAACTACAAATCACAAATTGTACCGATATATTATTCAATAGATACAATTACGTTTCAAAAATTTCAAGATTTCAACATAAAGGTATTTACACCAGTATTTACAGTTGTATATATTGTATGTATTAATACATTAGAAAATCGAATTTTTACTGGATTTATTCATAATAAAATTTTAAAATTTCTAAACAATTTATTAATCAAATTTATATTGAAAATTGTTATTTAAAGGTTTTATAAATTTTAAATTTTATTATGAATAAGTCAGTTAAGTTTTTTATTTATATTTAAAAATTTTCTTAAATACAAATAAAGTGTGTTAATTTTAATAAAACCCCCTGTTTATTTATATTACCGTAAATACTTAGTAAATTATCCTAAGAATTTTTTAAACTTTTTAATTACATTTGACAACTTGGCGCCAATTTATTTGTTTTCATTTTTTTTTAAATAACTGCTAGTGTATTTATAATAATAAACAAAATTTAAAAATTAACATTTTATTTGGGTTGGAAATTATTTAAATGATATCATATGTAAATTACTTTAATAATAACTTATTATTAAAGTAATTTATTTAGTTTATTCACATAAAAATTAAATCTTATTATTCTACTATATTATATATATTTTTTATAAAAAAGAAAAATCCAAGTAAATTAAATAAAATAAAATAAAAAAAACTTATTACGTATACAATATGATGATTAATAGATATTTTATAGACAAACTTATAAAATTTGTTTATTTTTTATAATTTTAAATTTAAATTTTTAAAGTGATTTGAAAATGTCAACAATATATGGATTTAATATATTAAATTGCTTGTAGCTAATAGGGAAAAAATATTTTTAATCTACAGATTATTAGTCACTAAGAAATTTTATTTATTTTCTTTAATAATTTTAGAGAGTTTGAGAGAATTAAATATTGATAAAATTTATTTATCCACTATATTTCAAAGTAAATCTTAAACGTTAAAAAAATGTATAATAATATAAAAATATTAGAATCCTATACGACAGGTGTTTTTCAGTCAATTCGGATAAACATTATTTATAAGTACTAAGCATCTAAACCACGTTTTTCGAATTGACTTTAGTTTTCGCATTAAATCACTATTTGTAAAATTGAAGCATAACACGAAAACGACTTGATTTATTTTTATGATTTTTAAGAACAATATTTTTGAAAATTTTAAATTTAAATTTTCTTCAACTCACCCAGCAAAAGCTTGGTAATGGTATGTAGTTACGGATGCAGTTACTTTACAATGATAACAACATACTTTCGGCATTACATGAAAGTAGATTAGTAAGCACTTACTTTTAACGTGATATGTAACCAATTAATAGAGATCAGATTTTTGGAAATATTCTTTTTTATCAATCTTTCCATTAAAATTATAAAAATTATATATTTTTAGAGTCGGTAAAACGACATCGAACGACAATTTAACTTCAACAATTCAGTTTTAAATTATAGTCTACAATTTTTAATATAAGGTTTCAATACATAATATTAAAAAAATATATCATCTGTTTCAGTACTTATTTATAACCGATAATGTAAGTAGTTACTATTCAGTTGGATAATAATGACTTTTGTAATTCTTTCAAATTAATAAGTGATTGAATAGCTTCAAAGTAATTAGTTCTTATAAAGACATCTAAGTAATGACGAGTAATAATATATCGTAAGTTGTTGCCTCTAATGACATCACCGTGTTCAAATAATGAGTTATTCATCTAATGTGTATGCAGTGAAGAGCCATTATATTATCTTCTTAACTCATTACATGGCAAGCAAAGTTTTTGCTGGGTCAAATCAATTAAAAATAAGCTTTAGAAAATATTTTCTAATTTTATTTTTGGAAAAGATTTTGAAAACAAAATTTACTAATTGAATAAAAGAGAAATATTGCCATTCAATTTGGAGAAGATTTGAATTAATAAAATTTGAATGAATTCTTTTTGAACCAATTCAAAATGGAATTAACTCTACGCAAACAAAAACTTGAAAAATATATAATTTTATATAAAATTTCCTTTTTCTTTTTAAAAAATCAATTAAATTCAAATTTTGATTCTTTATATAAAAAGATCAATTTTATTTTTATTTTTAGACATATTAATGGACGTAGCTTTCTATATTTTTTTAATAAATTTTCATTTTATTTATTTATTTGTAAAATTAATATATAAATTTATTTATGCACTTTTCCTGTTAAAAAATTAAATAAACTTTTTAAAAAATCACTTTTAAATCCTAGAATCAAATTAAAATTATTATCCTAGAATTGAAAAATCATTTTATAAAAAACAAATAAAATTACTTTTATAATTTACTGAAAACCAGATTCAGAAATAGTATTTTATTTTTTTTTTACTTTTTTTATTTCTTCTATACATTGTTTTCGTCTTCTATTGAACATTTAAATTTTAATCAATTTAAATTGTTGTTTAACTTTATAAATAAAATGTATTTCATTTGTATTTAAAATTATTTAAAACAATGTTTTATTCGTCTATAAAATTAAATGTGACTAATTTTTTTTTTTTCAATATTTTTCATAAAAATGAAGTGTCAACATGTTAACATACAATTCAATATGTAAATAAATAAATAAATAAATGCTCGATTTAAAATTGTATAACTATAAAAGTATTTATAGATTTGTATTTATGTAATACAATTTTTTTTTTCAACAGATTTTTAATGGTTCATTAGTAAAACGATAATTTGAATTTTAATGTACTCGTGAGTGAGTAAGTGTGTGAGTGTGTGGTTGTTCTAAATTGAAACGGATACGGATGCTGTTTTTGAACGTTACATATGCAAGGTGTTTATTTGAATTGATGCTGTCAATTTAAGTTTATTCTAAACTAAAACAAATGGAAGTTTTTTTTTTTTTTTTTTCTTATTTAGTTAAATGAATAATTATGGTAATTTTTTATATATGATAAATAAACTTAATTTTAAATCTATAATAGCCTAGTGATAGATTTAAGAGAAAAAATATTTTATTTGCAAAAACGTTTCGGATATTAATTTTATTTTAATTAAATTTGACATAAATTATTATTATTATTGTCTTAAGTTAAATGTTTAATATTCTAAAGTATTAAAATCTGTGTTATTTATTAACACATGTTTTCACTTGTTTTAAAATAAAATAGAAGATAATTATTTAAAAATATTTTTGTTTTATTGATTTTATAAATAAATAAATAAATATTCATCAATGTGAAATATATAAGTAGTAAACATAAGTTATAGATATTTAAAATTTATTAAACAATATGAGATAATAGTTTTTTATTTTGACATTCAATAGCTTTTGAAGTGCAATTTAATTATAATGATTATGTTTTCAATTAAAAGAAAATATTATAATATACTTGTAATTATTTATGAAATATTTTTATTTTCTAAATTTTTAATATGAAATAAATGCAAAACTTATTTAATTTATCACCTCAATGTTGTTGTCTTTGTAACGCACTAAATACTCATTCATACATATCATAGATGCATGCGTTTGAGTGTCAACTGCATAGTTTTTGTTGTTAGTATCTAGAACGAACATGTTTGACAAGGGAGAAAAATATGACGTTATGAACAATTTAATTCAACTTGTTTTGAAAATTGCTCTAGGCTGGATTACAAAAAATAAATAAAGTGAAATAGACTGAAACTATTTTGATCACTTCTTTTAAAATAAATTTCTAGGAAAAAATTGTAAAATATGCAAAGTAATATTGTGTGGCGTTATCATTTTACTTATAACTCTAATAATAATTTAGACACTAAAACCAAAAGTTAGTTTAAAACGTTCTTCTAAACTTAATTTTGACAAGTTTACAATAAAAAAATAAATATATAAATAAAATTGACTGTGTAATTAAGGAGGTTGCTGAAATATATCTTGAAAACGACTTGGCTGATTTTTTTTTTTTCAAAAATTCGAATTAAAATTTTCTTTAAGTCATTGCTTCATTTCTTCTTTATTTGAAAAAACAATTATCGAAATAATAAGCCTGATTTCTGGAAAAAATTATTATTATTTTTTTTTTTTTTTTTTTTCACAAAAGAAGAAAAAATAACTTTTTTTTTTTTCAGAAAAATCATAAAAATTTGAAAATTTGTGAATAAAACCAATATTTATGCATTGATTTAATGAAATATATCCTGTTATATTTGCAACAAATTTATCTTTATGATTAAAGAATACAAATTTTAATTTTAAACATTTTCGAATATTTATTAATTTTTTATAATATGACATTTTAAACAAAATATATTATTTTTAATATGCTTACTATCAACATAATTATTGAGTTTTTTTTAAAAAGCAATGTAAGAATGACTTGAATTTTAATTAGATTTTTTTCATAATTTTTTAATAAAATCAATTAAGACAATATCTTATGTTTCAATATATAGATCAACAATCATAATTAAAATTTCAATTAATTTTATTAATTTTTTTTTTTTTTTTTTTTTGAAATATTGTTTGAGTTGTTTTCATATAAATTTTATTTTTAAACAATTTTTTTGTTGTGCTAAGAAACACTTAAAAAAATTTAATCTTAAATTATTACACAAAAATCCCTAATCCATAAAAAAAACTTCACCAACGATTTCTTTTAAATTAAGAAATTTCTTGAATCATTTTTTTAATATCAAACACTTAAAAAAAAAAATAAAAGCTTTTTAATAAAAAAAATCTTTAAAAACATCAAGCACTAACGTCATTCCTCTTAAAATGATAAATGTTTATTAAAACTCTCATAAAGAAACTAAAATAGAAATGGAACCAATTCCAAAGAAATTAAAAAAAAGCAGCATCTTTTATCTTCAAATCAAAACAAAAAATTCCCCCGATTTTAGGAAATAACAAGTGCGTATGAGACTTATTATACAAAAAAAAAAAAAAAAAAAAAAAATTAAAAAAATAAAAAAAANNGCGTATGAGGCTTATTATACAAAAAAAAATTAAACAAATTAAAAAAAATGAAAGAAATTAAAAATTAAATTTTGATTTTTTTTTTTTCAATATTTAAATTTCATGCAGATGACGCGCGCGCGCAAGCGTAAATGAACTCAATCGTTGAAACATTAATATTAAATTTAAGTTTTTGTTTTTTCTTTTTGCTGCTGTTTAATAAAACAAAAACAACAACAACACCAAGAAAAAATAATAATAAAAACACAACACAACACCTGTTAACAAACGTTGAAATGTTTTTAAAACACTAATACATTCTATAGTCAATATGTCAGTCAATTTGTCCGTCCATACTGATAAACGGTCATAGCACAACAACAGCAACAACAACAATAATAATAATAATAATTAAAATAAATATAAACACAAGCCATTATTACATACATACTATTGATACTTGATGTTTGTTAATGATTTTTAATAAGTAAATGATTAGCAAGCACTAACATTATTACAACAAAAACTACAACAATATTATTAACTACCTGAACGGTAACAACAACGATACACTCATAATCATAATATAAACAACAACAAGAACAACATGAACAATAATAATATTAAACACTTGTTGTAATGTGAAAGGGAGATTCCGTGATTAGCACGAGTTTACAGAATCCAATTGTCTGTCTGTTTGTCTGTTTATTTGTCTGTTTGTTTATGTAGAAATGTTAAATACAAAATAAAATAAACTTTAAAGTATTATTTATGACGTTATTTACACTCTTGAAGATATAAAAAAATCTCTTAATGTATTAAGTTGTATTTGAAGTCGGTGATTCAAGAGAGGGAAAGAATGCCAACTACAATTAAAAAACATATTTTTAATAATACGGGAATCTTAAAGAATTTGATGGGCAGACAATTTGAAAAAAAAAAAAAAAAACATCAGTATACACTATTGCATAACCAGTTTCTCTCTAGGACGTTAAATTTCCTCTTTATTAATAACATTAAATATAAAAATACAAACACTTATACATACAAACTCTATTATGCCCTTTGTCAACTCGAGTCTTCAGTTTCAAAAAATTGCAAAAACTCGTGATTTTATTTTGCTTTTTCAATTTCTCAAAAACCAAAATAAATTTTGAAAAGTATGTAACTTTGAATAGCTATACTATCCCTGGAAAGGCGTTGTGAATTTTTATGATGGTTTAAATTATCTTTGAATTTCGCATATAGCGGCTTTACGACTTATGTTTTAAAAATAAGAACGTGTTTTTGAAAATGCATTTTAATAGAATTGCAGTTTTCTTTAAATATGCTTTTAAAATCTATTAAAATTTTTAATATAATTGAAATGTTTGAAATCCTTATATTGAAATAAAATATTTGCGTAATCCAATTTTTAAAAAAAGTAAAATTTTTTCTTGTTTTTTGAATTTTCTTTAAAATTTGTATAAAAGACAACAAAATATAAAAAGGATGCAATTTTAAATATCGTTATCTCTTGAAGTTATTGATGGATTTCTGTAATTTTTTTGTTGTAGTTCTGTCAACATTTCCAAAATCTTTGTTTCGTTCTAAAATATTTTAAAAATATAAATGCAGTTTATAGGTGCATTTTTGGTAATGAGTCTCAAATTACAATGCTTCTTAGTAAAGAATCCTTCTGGTCCAAAAATATGATGTTTCAAAAATTAAAAAACGGTTGAATTTTTTCCAAAAGTATCCCCAATTTATTGCTTATAACTTCTTAAATATACATTCTATAATTCTTATTTTTATTTCATTTAATAGAAAAACTCATGGAGTCTAAAAGGACAAGTAAAACATTTATATACTTCGAAGGTTCAAAGGTCAAAATTGATAATATAAAGATTAAAGCTTAATATATCAAAAAATGGTATTTTAAAATTCTTAAAAAATATAAATATATTGATAATGAAACCCAACTCTATATTTGTGCCAAATTTAAAGTTGGAGCCTCTTTTGGTTTAGGAGTTATGAAGTAAAACACATGCTTTTCAGTTTCACATTTAAAGAAAAATGCAGTTAAAATATGCAATTACTTTAAAGGTTATATCATTGATTTACTTAAAGTCTTCCCAGAATTATTGTTATTTTTAGAAATTCGCGAATCTAAAAACGGAAATCCATAATTGTTTAATTTTTGGACGTTCTTTCATGGTATGATTTTGGTACATATTTTATAATATTTTTTAAAGTTGTTATTGTTTTTTTTTTCTATTGAAAAATTTTATAACATTAAGACAATAAGTCATGATACATTAAATAATTTTTTAAGGCATGAAATCTTTTTGGATAATCTTCCTTTGAATATTAGTGATGCCCGCATAAAAAATCTATACATATGCGTATAGAAGATAAGTGAAATCATATATTTGATGAACATGTCAAAATCCATCTAGTCTTTTTTTTATTTTTCAATTAGTATTATCAATCGTTAGTACGGAACTGAAAGGTAAATTTATTTACTAGGATAACCTAGTAAATAAATGTGTTGGATATTATTATTTTTTTTTACAACTTAATTAAATAATACTGCATACGACAACTTTCAATTCTTTATAAACTATTGAAGGTATTCGAAATATATGAGTGTACAAATAGTTTTGTCCCTAACTGTATATGTTAAATATAGAATAATAATATTAAAATATTTCAAATAAAAAGAAATATATTCCCCATGCGGCGTTGCAAATCTGGCGTTGCAAAGTATATCAGTTTGTATATGTCCCTGTGACCTAGCTTAGTGTTCTATTAGCTTGGCTTAAATTAGTTAAAACATTTAGCAGAGATATTTAAAATTTAGGGCAACAATAACGAATAACGTCCATCTATTAGATAGACGATTTGTTTCCATCTTAACTTGTTAATTGCCGTTTTTTTTTTCTTTTTTGAAAATTGAGAAATAAGTCTTTGATTTCATCTTTAGATAAGTTTTTAAAAACTTTTCATATTATGACATGGTAGATTTTAGGTTACCATGTCAGTTTTCTATATCATATAATAATGTTATAAATATTTTTATTTTAAATTTCATTTTCGCCAGAAGAAATAATCCTTTGTTTAGGTATTTAAAAATATAATTTATAATACAAATATTCCATTTTAGGTATACTTCCCTTGTTAATAATTTGGTCTTAAATATTTTTTTTTTTTTTAAAACCCAAACAAATGTTAAATGTTTGTGTGTCTGTTAGTTTCACAGCTTCTGTTGTTATTCGTAAGAAACTTGAACTTGATTGTTTAATTGTGAGTAGAGTATTAAATGACAGAGATTTTTGTTTATTATTATTAACAATATTGTTGTGTTGTTGTTGTTGCTATTGAGAGGTAAACCCCACAAAAATTGAGTACAATTTTATAATATTCAAATATTTAACCTTTATTTTGAAACAGACGAACAAACTAACGTAAATAAATTTACGTATGAATTTTTACGTTCGTTTAATTCTGCTGAAAACATGCGCTCTAAAAAAAATATCTCTTACGCACGGTGGATGCTGTTTGGTGGTTCCCTGACGAGATTAAAATTTTCACAAATCAAAAATCATAAACCAGATGTATGTGTGACGTAGAAATATCTAAATGAGTTCCAGTGAATAATAAACTCTCACGAAGGCGTCGTCAGTAAAAAATAATAATAAAAATAACCAAGAAAGATGCTTAAACGTGAAAAGAAAACCTGTTAATAACAGCAAAATGTTATAGCCAAGTGAGTGTGAGTGTGTGTTTGTTAGTCACTTAACATTTGGCTAAAACGGACGGTGATTTTTATTTTTGTAATGCCTAAGAGTATATGAGTGTGTGTGTTAGTGTGTGTTTGTGACTTGTGACTACTACTCACTTGCTGGCTAATAAGACAAAATAAACTCTCTGTTAAGTAAATGTTCGGCTTAAAGGTTCGTTCGTTCGTTTTTTTTTTTTTGTTTTTGTGTATTTCCAATGGCTGTTAACTGAACCTTCTATACAGTGGTCGAGGGTATAAAAGCATTGGGAGCTTGGACATCGAGTATGCATTGATTCGCTATCATTCGCTCTAATAACTTGCTTCTTTGGTTGAAAGAAAAGTTTTATTTAAACTTAAAACGTTTTTTCAAAAAAAAGTTGTAGCCGATTGTTGTAATTCTTAGCTTTATTATTGCTCTGGATATTTTACGAAAAAAAAGGATACTAATTGAAAACGCGTATTTAAATCTTAACTCGTATTCAAAACGCAAAACGGTGTAATTTGAATAAAAAATCAAAACAAGTGTAAAAGTATTCCAGAAAAATTAAGAAAAATTGTAAAATTGTGTTTTTCCTGAAAGAAAAATAACTTTAAAAGAAAAACAAAAATTTTCCAAATCATCAAAAAGCTAAACTAGACTCCAGTCCCAGCTATTGAAAATTTGCTGAAATTTTAACAAATAGAAGCAAGTCCTCAGATATCGCTAATAATAAGCAGTGAAAACCCAAAGTGTTCCAAGTTTTCGTAGGCTTATTCCTGAATAAAAAATAATTAATTCACAAAAAGTATTAAGTGTTTTTATCACTAAATAAATTTTTGAGATTCTAAGAGAAATCTTAAATAATAACTTTAAATTTTTAAAACTACATACCCTTAAACAACAACAACAACAAAAAATCTAACAAAATGATGGCTGTAGCTGCTGCTCAAAAAAATCGCGAAATGTTCGCCATTAAAAAATCCTACAGTATTGAGGTAAGTTTTTCAAAAATATAATTTTTAATTAATATCCTGTTAAAAATTAGGAAAATTATACAAAATCTTTTAAACGTCTATATAAATATTTAAAATAAGTGAAAATGAAAATGTGAAAACTATCCCCAGTTTTTATAAGACAAACGAAAAAATTTACTTGTCAAAATGTATGGAAAGCAACAAATAAATTTGAAATTTATTTGTTGTTTTCCATACATTTTGACGAGATAAATTTTCTGTTTGTCTTATAAAAACAGGGGACTAATTTAAAAATAATTTTTGTCAAATTAAATAAATGTAAATTTTAATACGTTTTTTTTTTCGAAATTACGAAAAAAACCTAATATATATATATTTTTTTTTAATTTTAATTTTTTCACTTTCCGATTTAAGTGAAATTATGTTTTATTATTTGATTTTAAATCACAATTTTCATTTTAAATTATAATTGCCCGTTTTTACTAATATTTNATTTAAGAATTTGTTTTTTTTTTTTTTTTTTTTTTTNAAAATTTNNTNTTTTTNNTTAAAATTTTCAACTTAATGTGAAAAAATTTTCATTTATATTAATAAATTTAAATATTAAATTTTATTGCAAATTATTGTTTACATTTTGAGGAAAATACTTTTTTTTAAGAATTATAATTATTTCATTAATTTTTAAATTTTAACAAAATTTTAAATATTTTTCCTAAAAAAAAAAAAACTTAAAATATTGGATATTTTTCAAAACTAAGGCACGTAATTTTAAAAATTTAAATTTTAATTATATATTTCTTTTAAACTTCATTTTTCATTTTGTTTAATGATAAATTAACATCTTTATTTTTTTTTTTTTTTAATTTATAAATTAAAAAAAAAGCGTAAAATTAATACAAAAGGAAATTGACACCATAAAAGTGAAAGTGTTAAATAAATGTTGACATAATGTCAAAAATTTTCTACTCAACATAATAAATAACCTTCAATTTATTTTCCAAAAATATTATTTAATACATACCTCAGTTTTCATCAGCCAATTCAAAACTGATTAACAAGAAATAAAAATTCTTCAAAATTTTTTTTATTTTTTATTTTTCATAAATTTAAAAATCATGTCAAGATGTTTTTTTTTTTATTTTGATAAAAACAAAAATACTCAAAACATTGTTTATGTTAATTTTATTTTAAACATGCCACACTTTTTGGTTAAAGGTGTTAATAAAGTTGTAAACATAAATTAAAAATTAAGACCATAAAATAAAAACAACAAAAGCTACAATGAATAATAATAATAAAAAAAAAAACTAATAAATAAATAGATGGTTTATTTAGATGTTTAAGATCGTTAATAAGTTTTGAAAGAAATACATAAATTAAAATAAATAAACATGTTTAAATTTGCACGTACGCATTTTGGGGGCATTTCTCTAAAGCCTCTCCTATAGGGCCGCAGTTTTAGCTGACTATCTGATCTTTAACTGGATCTTTTAGTTTTTGTGTGTTTAGTTTTTTAGCCGGCCTCATTAACAAAGATTTAACAAGTTAATCACACACACACACATTTATGTATGTTTTTTGTTGTATTTTTATTTTCAAAAAAACTTGTTTTATCTTTTGATGCTGCTGCTTAATTCATTGATGAAACCATGATCGTGCATCTTTATTACTTTCGATTTCAATTTAAAAAGAAATGAAAAGATTTTGTAATATATGTTTTTTTCTTTTTTATTTTCTTTGAGGGATTTTGCTCTTGGTATTTTACAACCAAAATATATATAAAAAATATTTAATCAAAATTATGTCATATATTATTATGAATAAATTTAAATAGATAATTTTTGTTAATGAACTTAAAATTTAATTTTATTTTTATTATTTATCATTTTAGAACGGTTATCCCTCTCGTCGTCGCTCTTTGGTGGACGATGCCCGTTTTGAAAGTTTAGTTGTTAAACAAACAAAACAAATTGTCTTGGAAGAAGCTCGCACTAAAGCTAATGGTAAGTTAAAATAATTTATATATAAAAAAAGTATATAAATAAAAGTAAAACAGACATAAATAATTTTTCAAAAAAAAAAAAAAAAAAACTAATTTTTCAAATTTCCANNAATAAAAGTAAAACAGACATAAATAATTTAAAAAAAAAAAACTAATTTTTCAAATTTCCATATAAAATAAAATTGACTTCATTTTAATAAAATGGAATTTTTAGACTGATCCTACGAACTCCATAAACATTAAGTTTAATAATACTTTGAAGTTGGAAACTTTTTTATTAAAATAAATTTGATTTTATTTATAAAGGGATTCCTCCCGATTAATTTTAAAAATATAAGATAGAATTTTAAATAAACTTTAAGGTTTTTAAGAAAATCTGTATTTTTGTTGGTCCTACAAACTCTTTTAAATTATTATTTTTTTTTTTGTTTTTATATTTTTTGTTATTATTTTAATTTATTTTTGTTATTTATTTTTTATTTTCATTTAATTTCCTAAAAAGATGGCTCCTTAGAAGAGGCCATTATGCAAGCCAAAGGTGAACATGTTCCAACTCAAGAACAAATTGAATTACAAGATGAACAACAATTAGAAAATATTGATGTTGTCGATGACATCCAAGAGCCCAATTTTAATGAAGGTATAGATTTTTATTTTATATTTTTTATATTAATTTATAATTTTATTTGTTTTTATAATTATGATTTTATAATTTTATTAATTTTTATTTCTTTTATTTATTTTCAATTTTTTTTTACATCATTTTTATTGGGGGAAATCTAAATAGATATTCAAGATGATTTACCAGCTGAATCTGAACAAACTCAGGAAAATGATTCGCAAGAATCAACAGATAAAAATAATACAGATGGTAAGAGAAAAAAAATATATTTATAAAAAATAGTTTAAATTAAATTAAAAATTAAATTAAAATCAAAATTTAAAAAAAAAAAAAAAAATAGAATTTTTTTATGAAAAAAGAAAGAAAAAAAAAACTGAAAATTCCTTTAAATAAACTTTTAAATTCTAACCACCACAACAACAATAACAACAACAACAATAGAAATAATAAAGTTATTACAATAAATGTGATACTTTTAAATCTGCTTAACATTTAACATTTCACTTAATTTAGTTCTTTTGTGACAGATTTTATTTCTATAAAACACTCACCATTACTATTTTATTTTCTCTTACATACAAACAGACACACACATACACCAACTTAAATAAGAACTCAAATGGTAAATTGTTCATTTCCGTTTCCTTTTAAGTTATTTAACATAATAATAAAGTGTGTTAAATGTATATAAGTAAATGTGTAAGTGGTTGGTTGGTTGGTTGTTGTAGTTTCCAAGACGTTGACGTTGAATATGATGATGATGATGATAATGTTGATGTATGAGTGTTAAAACCATAAGTCTATAAAAATCTTATAGTATTATTACAATATAATACTTTCTATTACTTTACTTACTCCTTCCTACTTCTATTATACATATGTAGCCACAATTGTTAGCAGCTTATGTTTGGTTTTAAAAAGACATCATCAAATTGTTTTCACTTAACGTATTTTTTTCTCTTTACACCCACTAATATTGTGGCAAATCTTTTAGATTTTAAAGGGAAAATGTAATGCTTCATATAATATTTTTTCATATTTTTTATTTTTATTTTTTTTTTTTTTTGTTACCTAAAAGCAATAATCATATTTCTCATTCGTCATGGAGGGAAACTTATTTAAAACGTGCCTTGATTTTTTTATTAAAATTAACTTTTATTATTATTTTTTAAGTTTAATCCTTTTTATTTTGTTGCTATTTTTAGATGCTGGTTTAACTGAAGATGAAATTGTCTTGGCCAATGCTGTCTCCGAGTCTGCTGAGGCTGAAAATGTTATGCAAAATGCCGCATTGGTTGTGCGTCTAAAGGAGGGCATTACCTCTTTGGGTCGCATTTTAAAAGCCATCGAAAATTATCATGGTTCCATTCAACACGTAGAGTCACGTCAATCTCGTGCCGATGGTGCTGATCATGATGTTTTAATTAAATTGAATATGACTCGTGGTAATCTTTTGCAATTGATCCGTTCTTTACGTCAATCGGGCTCTTTCAGTAGCATTAATTTGTTGGCTGAAAATAATATTAGCGTTAAGGCTCCTTGGTTCCCCAAGCATGCTTCCGAATTGGATAATTGCAATCATTTGATGACTAAATATGAACCTGATTTGGATATGAATCATCCTGGTTTTGCTGATAAAGTCTATAGACAACGTCGTAAGGAAATTGCCGAAATAGCTTTTGCTTACAAATATGGAGATCCAATTCCTTATATCAACTACACTGAAGTTGAAAATAAGACCTGGCGTTCAGTATTCCGTACTGTTAAGGAATTGTCTCCTAAACATGCTTGTGCTGAATATCGTGCTGCTTTCAAGAAATTAGAAGATGAAAAGATTTTCGTTGAAGATCATTTGCCACAATTGCAAGAAATGTCCGATTTCTTGCGTAAAAATACTGGTTTCACTTTAAGACCAGCCGCTGGTTTATTGACAGCACGCGATTTCTTGGCTTCATTGGCTTTCCGTATTTTCCAAAGTACACAATATGTGCGTCACGTCAACTCACCCTATCATACACCCGAACCGTAAGTATTGTTATTTTTTCTTTTAAAAATATTTTGGAAAACAAAAATTCAAAGTGTTAAAAAATGATTTTAACATAACATTTCCTTTTAATTGCATTCTATATATAAAATCTTTTAAAACATTTCTCGATTTTAGTTATAAATATTATAGTAAAACTAATAAAAATTTCTCTTTTAAAAAACATTTTTCAATGAATTAAAAAATATTCAACCCAACCTTAAATATTCAATATTTTAAATTTAAACTTTTCGATTGTAAAATTAAAATTAGGAAGTCCCTTTTAAATATAAACACATCTTAAACAATGTTTGCTCCTTAAAACAGTCTTTCGAAGAATTTTTAGCAAAAACTCAACAAAAACAAAACATTGAAATTTTATAATTTTTATGCTTCTTGCTATTTTTATAGCAAATCTTTTGCATCGTTAATTAATTTATACAAATTTGTTTAAAATATATTGTAGATAGTTTAAGTTTCGCAAAAATTTTAAATTATTTCTAGAACATTTTTTTTTTTTTTTTTTTTGTTTTTTGAAATTTTATTTCCTTCAACCAAAACTTTTTCTACACAATTTTCATTTACTATCAAAAGTATTGAGGAAATTAGCTTTGACATTCTCAAAATGATGAAAAGAGATAGAGAGAGAGAGAGAAGAAAAGAAAAACAACTTTTGTCATATTGTTTTAAACATAAATAATTTCCTTTTTCTTTTGTGTGACACTACCACAATTTTAGTTTCCTTTTTGTTTATTCTATAGGAACTAACAACCTCAAACCTCCACCCCACTCCTCTATTTTTATTCTGCAATACAATTCAATTGTAATTTTTTTCTCATTTGCCAAAAAGAACAAAGGGAAACCTCATAATTGGCCTTTAAGAGAAAGTGATGAAATGTAAGGACTTAAATGTAAACTACTGCTACTGCTACTACTATTATATATATACGTATGCATGTATATGTGTAAAGAAAAGCAACAAGTACCATTTTTTATGACGATGATGATGGCACTTGACAACTCCATTAACAATAATTGAGTTATTTATTAATATTATTGCCTTTCTATGATTTTGCTATAAGAATATACAAGAGCTATAGCATGAAAAAGCTTTAACACTTTGATTTTATAATTTTATTATAATTTATTTATTATTTTTTTTTTTGTTATTTCTTCAATGATGAGTTATGAATTTGATTTTTAATACATTATTTTTTTTTTTCTTTTTATTTTTAGTGATTGCATTCATGAATTGTTGGGTCATATGCCTTTGTTGGCTGATCCCAGTTTTGCTCAATTCTCTCAGGAAATTGGTTTAGCTTCATTGGGTGCTTCGGATGAAGAAATTGAAAAATTATCTACTGTAAGTATTATTTAAATTGATTTTGTTATGAAAGCATTTTAAAAGCAAAATAGATTTAATAGAAAAAAAAGGAGATTTAGATGGATAATGAAAGGATAATTAAATGTTTTTATAAGAATTAAAAACATTTTATATAAAACATTAAACACACAACAACAATACTTTTATCTCTAAAGAAAATTATCCTTAACCTCAAAAAATATTCAAAAACCTTTCAAATTTTTAAATTTCAAACCGGAAAATATATATTTTTAAATAAAATCCTTTCACTTGTATTGTTATTAATACTTAGCAAATGCCAATTAATATTATTTATTCTTAGATTTCTTGGCAATTAACTTTTTTTTTTTGGCAAATGGCCTTACAAAATTATTTCATTTTTTTTTTTTTTGGCTTAAAAAAAACTCTTGTCTGCTAACTGATACAAGCAATTATTTTGGGTGTGTTTTTTTGTGGCAGCTTAAAGTTGATTTTATTAAAATTATATTAAGGTTCTAAGCCAAGTTTAAAGTTGTATGGTTAACAATATTCAATGGCTTAAAAGTCAAGTTCGATTTTAAAAGCCAAAAACTGAAATTCAAATAGTCAACCAAACAACTGGTTAAGCAAAATAAATATTAAACCGACAAAAAAAAAATAGCAGCAACAAAGTTTTAGCGTTAAATAACAAAAAATTAGAAACGCTTTAACACTGCACTTGTAATCTTGACTTAAATGTGCATTTTAAAAGCTACCAAACTAAAACTAAAAAAAAAAAAACAGAATTTGAAATCAAGGTTTTATTTATTACAAAACTAGAATCTGGTTTAGTTAAAGCCAGTTAAACAAACAATTTAAAAACTCTAAACAAAATTGTTAACAATTATTTATTTATTTATTTTTTTGCATTTAATTAAAGGTCTACTGGTTTACTGTTGAATTTGGTCTCTGCAAAGAACATGGTCAAATTAAAGCTTATGGTGCTGGTCTCTTATCCTCCTATGGTGAATTGTTGCATGCCATTTCCGATAAATGTGAACATCGTGCTTTTGAACCTGCTTCCACTGCTGTTCAACCCTATCAGGATCAAGAATATCAACCTATTTATTATGTAGCTGAAAGTTTTGAAGATGCCAAAGACAAATTCCGTCGTTGGGTATCCACCATGTCTAGACCTTTTGAAGTACGTTTCAATCCTCATACTGAACGTGTAGAAATTTTAGATTCCGTTGATAAATTGGAAACTTTATTGCAACAAATGAACACTGAAATTTTACATTTGACCAATGCCATCAACAAGATGCGTCGTCCTTTTTAAGCAGAGAGTGATATAATAAACATTAATCCAGAGAGAGAAAGAGAGTATGAGAGTTTAACCTTAAAACGTAGCTTCACTTTTTGTTAAGTATTTTTTTTTTTAAATATTTTTTGTTCGTAATTATAAAATAATTTATAAAAATTGTTTAAAGTGTTTTCAATTGCATGTGATCCTTGGTTTATTAAGCCATACATTTGTTAATTTTGTCTTCATTTACTGTTCCCTATAATCATTAAAAAAAAGTATTAAAATTTTTCATAATGTATGACTTTATAAAGCCTAGCAAATTATATTAACCAGAAACACTTAGTTACGTTTAATATAATATTTTTTTAATAATTAATTTTGCAAAACTCTTAATGATCCCTTGAAAGTATTCTTTTACAAATGTACAATATTTTATTATTTTTATTATTATTATTATTATTACTTTTTTATTAACTCATAGCAAATCAATCATATTTTACTGAATTTATTTTAATTTTTATTTTTTGAAAAAAAAAAACCGCCTAAATTTTGTAGCATTTTTCCATTTTAATTTTATTTATTTTTTTTTTTTTAGTTTTCACTTGTTTTATTGTTTAATTAATTATTATTCTCATACTATTATTGGACCAAAAAATCCTTAGTTCTTAAGTTCTGTTCTTTTAAAACTTTTCATTCTTATTTCTTTGCAAAAAAAAAAAAAAAATTGTTAATTATTGTATTATTGTTTTAGATTTATACATTTTGTTTTTAATTTTTTGATTAATTTTTTGGTAATTTTTTCCTTTATTTTATTTTATTTTATTTTATTTTGTCTTTGTATTTTTCATAACTTAAAGAATTATTAAAAAAGAACAAGAATTTATAATGATTTTTTTGATTTATTAAATATTTTTATTAATTAATTTTATATAAAATGTAACTATTATTTTGTATTAAATAGGTATGTAGTTTTATGTGTAGTATTATTTAAGATTTTCAATAATAAATAAATATTGAATTGCAAAAATAAAAAAATAAATTGAAAATGTGTTTGAATTAAAATAAAAAAAAAACATAAATAACAATAAAATGATAATAATCATTTTAAGAAAAGTATAAAAATAATTTCAAAATAAATTAAATAAATTTTAAACTTATTCAAATAAAAAAAAATAAAATAATTTTTATTATATTGAAAGCCTAACTACAGTAATAAAAAAAAAATCAAAAATACATATTTCAACATAACCTTAAAAATTAAATGTTTTCATTTAAAGATTCTTACAAAGTAACAGAAAAATTAATTATAATTATAATAAAAAAATTAAAACAAAAATATTAATGAACTAAAAAATAATAATAAATAACAATTGAAATAATTTATATTCTTAAAAACTTAATTAATCATAATCAGAGTTTATTAAAAAATTTATAAACAATTTTAAATCAATAAAAATCATTTTTGAAATTATAATTTCAAAAACATTTTAGCATAATCTCAATTATTTGATTTTATAAAAATATATAATTCGTTAATTGTGAATAGAAAAATTTGTGAAATGAAATTGCAAAATGCAACATAATTCTGTAAAAATTTAAAGGATATCGACAGGGAAAAAAAAACACACACAGTAATAATAAATACAATCAAAATTTGAATTGATAAATTTGAAGAAATAAATTCTTTTCAATTTCAAATATCATGTATTTTGAAACAAATTTATGAGTTATTTTTTAATATAACAAAAATATGTATATAAATTTCATTTTAAAGCTAATTTGAATTGAATTATAAAATAATTTTGAAAACTTTTCTTATAATTTATAATTTAATAATTTCAAATTAATCTCAAAATATAAAATTATAAACTAAACAAAAAATAAATTTATATAAATTGATAAACTAATACAAAAGTATTCGAAATTTAAAATAATTTATATTCACAAATGTTGAATTAAAATTAAATATTTCAAAACAAGAATTATTTTGTTTTGAAAATATAATTTAAAGAAATTAACTTAATATCATTTAAATATCAAATATTGATAACAATTTTCTTTAAAACATAATTTTTATAAAAAGAATAATTGTTCTTATAAATTTAATTTATTATAAAATAAAAAAAAAAAAAAAAAAATAATAATTATATTTTGTAATGAAGAAATTTTAATTAATAATTATTTAATTAAAAAAAAAATATATATATTTTTTTATTTATTAATTTTTATTTATTTTTAACATAAAGGATTTTATATTGAATTAATGAAAAAGGTCAGATCAACAAAAATTAATTTGATAAAATTCTAACAGAACCCTAAAATGTTAATAATTCGAAAAATAAAATTGCAAACATTTTATATTTTATTAAAATCATCAACAATTTTATTTTCAAATTTTATTAATAATAAAATTGACAAAAAAGATTCGGCTGTGCTGAATCTTTAATACCCTTCATCATGGAAAAATATTTGATTTTATACAAACAACACCAAGAGCAGCTATTAATAATTATATTACTACTGTTGCTAACTAAACTCTTGTCTATACAAAGACAACAACAATGCTTAATATAAATGTTATTGTGTGTGTATTTATATTATTAACAATAGTTTTTGGCCCATAACTCGTTTGTTTATAAACGAATTTGATCGATTAAAAAAATCGAAATTTTATAAAAATATGTATGACCAACAAAAATCTAAAGAAAGATTTTAAATTTTTCATAAAAGCGGAATGACAAACTTAATTTTACACTTTACATCGGTGATGAAGGGTATAATAATAAAAATGTATACTACATCCATGAATGAACATAAAAAAAATTCTTAAAATTCAATATAACCTCAAATATATTAAAAACATGAAATTATAAATTATAATATTTCAAAATGAATTTAAATAACTTGTGGGTGGCATTGATTATGTTAATAAAAAACAAAAAATAAATTTTCTTTAAATAAAAAGTAAAATGAAATAATAAATAAATAAATCTGCAGCTAATATTAAATGTATTTATCAAGCCAACCAATTCTTTTATTACAAATAATTGTAAAAACAAAAACTATTTTTTAAAAAAAATTATACAAATATTTGCCTCTAAATGTTAAATCAGCTTTATTTAGTTTAATATTTATACAAAAAAAAAAAAAAAAGAACTATTAATGTGTGACAAAGGAATATATACATATTTATATTATTATATGTTTAAAACAAATTTAATAATTGGACCATTAGATGTAATAAAACATGTATTATAAATTAACAATTGGACCAATTTATTATAATCATTAAAAAAAAAAAAAAACAAAGAAATTTTAAATTTATGAACATACATATATATTAAAGGAAATTTATTCTTATAGTGAAGTCTTTATTAAAAATATTATAAATATATTATTGTTAAAAAAAAAATAATTAATAAATAAATGTGCTAGAAAATGTTGCAATTACATTAATAAATTGTGTATTTAATTATAACGCACTGTGTTCGAATCAAAAAATGAAATGGAAATAATTTTTAAATTTCGATTGTTTTTAAGAAAATATAAATGTTCCTTATACTGTAGAATCTCTATTATCCATAATGGTCGGAAACGCAAACATTCTGTATAATCAATTTTCCCGGTTAATTGAGTAAAAATGTTGAGTAGTATTTTGACAACAATAAATGTTTGTCATGAATGCAGAAAACTTGCATTTTACCTTGCTCTGACTTATCTCATTCAAACAAGGGAGTTTTCCTTATTTGTTTTATTCATATGTTGTTTGATAGTTCAAAAGCAATAGAGAAAAAAATGATGCTTAGAGTCCCGGATAATAGAGGTAATCATGGTTAATCGATCCAAAAATAAAATTAAATGAATGGAAAAAAGAAAACAAATAAAAATTGTCTTTCCCGTATAATCGACGTTGCCGGTTAATCGAAATATGGATAATCAAGGCCCTACTTTGCTTCACAAAATTTTGTTATTGACCTCACTGAGTGTTTGCTGGTAAGAACTGAAGACTAATTTTATTTCTTTTAGTTTTGTTCCTGTATTTATCTCATTAATATACAACGTTTTCTGATCTAAATCAGAATTTCAAAATAAAACTGAAAAAAATTGATTTTGATTTGTATATTTATTATATTTGTATATTTACTGTATTAAGATAAAGATACTAATATGTACATAAAAAAATATATATTTCAGTTTTGAACATTCTTTATCCTATAGTTAATTAACGATCGATAATCTTGATTGATCAGGAAAGTTAATAAGTAACGGTTAGAGTAATTTAAAGAATGTGGCTAACGGTCAATCAATATGTAAAATATTATTTAAAATTACTTCCAACGATCCAATATTTTATTATTATAAATTACTGCAATTAAAAGAAAAAATGACTCACGTTAAAAATATTCTCATTGCAAGAATTGACCTTGAACAATTTCAAAAATTACAATTAAATTACAATTATAAAATTTCAAGTCTAAAAAATCAATTTTAAGTTTATTATTGTTTAGACACATGGCAATGAAGATCATGACCAAAATTTTGAACAATTTAAACCATTGACAATTAAAAATTAAAACATTTTGAAAATTCTTCAATTACAAAAAATAAATAATAAAAAATCAAAAGAAACGTGCCAAAAACGATTTAGGAGTGTGTTATAAAAAATTATAAAGACAATTAAAGTGCAGCCAATAAAATTGGCTAGAACTAACAAACAAGGCTGACTAAAAGCCAAAAACAAAGACCATAAAAACAAAAAACAATTTTCCATGAAAACTTCAAGATTTGTATGGTTTGCTATTTTCAATTTTCAAAATTATTGTCAAAGCCAATGTTAAAGAGGTTTTGAAAAAAATTTATACTAAAAAAACTCAAGTTTTGTTGCGTATTAAATAGTTTCAGTTTTGATGTTTTGAATGGTGTTGACATTAACTTAAGAAATAATTATTAATACACATAAATCGTATTGAATCGTATTGAATTGAATTTCTATTGAATTAAGTTAAATTCTATTTTTATTTATTATTTCTTTGGATATAATAAACTACATTTCCGGTTTATGCGTTGAGAAAAACATAAAAGTTCATTAAACCTTTAAAACCTTGTAGATAACTAGCTAATAACGTAAACTTTTAATTAAAACTTTTAAATATTAAAATTTATATTAAAGTTTTTTTTTTTTTTTTTATTTAAAGTTTAATTAACAACCATAATTATTTCTGAATAAATGAATCATAAAAAGTAAAAAAAAACAAAAAATATTTTACATATGTTTTTATTTAATTTTATTAAAAAAAAAAAAATACATCATGTAAATTATTGTTAATAAAATATTTTCAGTTACATTTTTAATAATTGTTGTCATTTTTTTTTTATATATATTTTACAAATCTTGGCTAAAACAGTTTATTTTTATTTTGGCTTCCGTTTATTTTATTTTTCTTTTTTATTTTTTAGTCATAACGAATCTAAACAGTTTTAATTATTGTTAATTATTTGTTTGAAAAAAAGTGTAAAAAATCTATTTAGAATTAACCTTGACTTAAAAATAATAATAATTGTTGTTGTTCTTTTTTTTATAACCGAACATTTTATACTTTTGAAAAATATATTTTACCATTGATTTAGTATATTTGGTTTATTAAAGTTTATGTAACACGGAACAGTGATTTCAAAATGTTTTTCATAATTCTAGAAAATTCAAAAAGTATCATTAAAATAACAAAAAAGTACCATAAAGTCCCTTCTTATGGATTATTATTAACTAAAGACCACATATTCCTAATTCCATGTTTCTATGCTCATAACTATAGAAAATTCAAAAAGTACCACCAAGTCCCCCTTTGTGAATTCTTTCCAACATCGGACTATGCGTATTTAATTTCATGTCTCTAGGTTAAATATTACAGAAAATGCAAAAAGTACCAATAGAAGAAGAAGAAAAAAGGACCAAATTTGTACCTACAGAACCATGTAATTTTTAAGTATATTTTCCTTATTTCATGTTTCTATGTTTAATGTAATTGAAAATTCATTATTAAATTTGAATAAAATGTAAATGTCCGCATTTACCACTTTTTTGGTACTTTTGTATCACTCATCGAAGTATCAAAAATTGCATTCCAATAAATTTCTAAATTATATTTAAAAATCGTCATAAAAATATTGCAATAAATATAAAAAAAATGTTTTATGAAATAAGTACAAAAAATAGGTACTATTTTTAACCCTTAAATGTTTGAATTTCTAAAAAGAACCAAACTTATATATATATCTAATTTTTTGATAAGTTATGAATACGACATAAATTGTATCTGTATGTTGATTGGTTTCAAAGATACATATGGTGCAATAAGTACCTAAAGGCCCAATTTTTAAAAAAGTACCAGACACCTGTCCATTTGTTTTTTACATGAATAATGACAACTATTCATGTTTTTTTGTATCATTATTAGTTTTCAAATTATAAGGTTACCGATTTTACTAGTTTTTACCCTTTTTACCAAAAATTCCATCTTAGTGGATATATATGGAGGGAGACCTACCTAAGTTCAAAATTTCGTTTCTTTAGCCTCAGCCGTTCACGCTGTGGGATGATGAATCAATCAGTCAGTAAACCATCTTAATATTTACATTTGAAAACATTTAGCAGACAGAATTATTTATAAAAAACTGTTCTGGAACCACTGCATAGGACATGAAAACTTGTTATACAATTTTATAGGTATACTTTACTAATTACTAGGAAGTACTTCCAGAATCATTATTATGTAAATAAAATTTGGCATTTTAAATAAGATTTTAAACTAAAGTTTACAAGAAGCTATTACAGCTAAATGTTTTCAAATTCCATCTTCCATAATCACTTCTAAGTATAGCAAAGAGTAAAGTAAAGTATACAGGAAACTATTTCTGCTAAAGAATTTTTTTTTCAAAAAAGGGTACCTTTTCAATTCGTCCCTTAATCGTTAAATCATAAACTATCACAAATTGTAACGTGTTAACTAAAACATTAAACACGACTTTAACGTGTTTCTATAATACGTCAACTGATAAGATTTAAACACCATATTTTTTTAAAGTTTATTTATATTTTATTAATTTTTTTTTATAATTTCATTAAAAAAATTAACATTATTTCTTTTGCATTTATAGTGTCAGGGCTTTAAAACCAAAAGTACTTGCTAACACATTTTGAAATACATATGTACATATATTTGTATGTATTTAAGTAGGTAAGTGCGAAATGTTTTTATTTTTTATGGTTTAAAACTATTTTTATTTGTTTATATATTTTTAATTCTTTAAAAGTATTCTTATGTTTTAAATTGTATAATGTTTATTTAATTATTATTCTTATAAACAATTACAGTGGGGAGGATTAGAGGAGGTACAATTCTCTCATGGACAATGTGTCTTAAGGCACGTAAATACGTACATACATACATACGACTTAAAGTCGAATTTTAGCAGGGCTTAATTGAATTTATTTGGATTTAGTACTTTAGTACCAGAACCACTAATATAGATTTAAATGAATCACTACAGGCTTTATGCCTGAGTAATTAACAATATCAAGTTTAAATTTTTTAACTGTTTTGGCTGGATTTAGTTTTGTTTAATATTTCTGATGTTTAAGACAATTAAAATAATTTTATTATATTTTTATCATAATTAATTGTATATTAAGTTCAATAAATTATAAACATTAATCAGAGGAATTAATATTTTCATTGAGAAATTTCATCGAAAGTCTTTTATAGAAATAAATATATCTATAATTTTGAAATGATTTTTTTTTTTTATAAAAAAATTAAACGAAAATTTTCTATAAAATAAATTGGACGAAAATTTTCCATAAAAAGAAAATTTAATGAATTTTAAAAAAAAATTAATGAAAATTTTTTATAAAAAAATGAAAGTTTTCTATAAAAAATTTTTGTTTCAAATGAAAGTTCAGAAAAGAAAAAAATTTAAGAATTTTTTATAAAAAGAAAATTTATCAAAAATGTTTTTTAAAAAAAATTATTTAAGAAAGTCTTTCTAAGAAAAAATTTAAAGAAATTTTTTTTCTTTTTTTTTTTTTTTGAAAATTGTCTAAAAGTCTTTAATGTCAGGTGTGTAGCATGTTTAGGTTTCAATAGAGATTAAATCGAAAAACACATTAAATTTTGACAAGGCGCTCTTTGAATTATTGTCAATTTTAGAGGATACATTGATTGAAAATAGGTTATGTAATATGTCGGAAACAGCTGGTGACAAATTACGAAATTGCTAATATTAATTAACATTTGATTGATTTTGCTCCAATCATCCAAATGATAATATTAAAAGCTACAATAATTGATTTGAAAATTTACTTAATATAATATTAATATAATTAAATTCCAATAAAAATTTAACTAATAATTTTATTAAAAAATAATTTCAAATATAAAAATTTTGGATGTTTAGTTTATATTATTCGAGATATTCATATAAACCAAGAAGTAATTCCAAAATTCGTTGTCAACTTTTGTAAATATCATTAAATATAAAAAAATGTTAACAACATTTAGCGTTAATGTCAAATAATTGTTTAACAAGAAAACTGTACAAAATTCATATTAACTTTAAATCCATCCAATTCTAACAACTTTAATTGAAATTCAAATATTTTATTTTAAGCATTTTTTTTCCTAAGTTTTAAATTAATTACCAGCAATTAAAACATAAAAATATATAAATATTTTAACAAATCAGTAAAGATAAGAGAACCCAGAGAAAAAAAAATTACATGCCAACAGTATTGAAAACATTAATTAAATCAATTAAATGTTAATTGAGTCTTAAATTATATGAAAATTAAAGCAAAGAGAACTGGACCAGTTAACAATTTATAATTAATAATTAATAAATTCTTAAATTGTTTATGTACATATTCTAAATTCTTAAATCAATAAAGTGGACATCTGTTAAATATTGAAATTCTCAACCTGGTGTTTAAGATAAAAAAATGTTTAATATTTTTTTGTAATTTGTTTAACATTTAATAGCTTAGAATATTGTTTTTGAATTTTCAGCATGTTTAATTAATTATAGTGTTTAAATGAAATATTTATTATATGCAAATTTTAAATAACTCCCCTCTAAAAAAAATATGTGTTACTATTTGCCAGAGATACTGACAATTGTATAAAAATAAATTTGTTTAAAAGTTTTTGTCTTAACACATAGATACTTTTTTTTTACTTATGTATAAGTAAAATATCCACAGGTGTATGGTTTTTATTACTAATATTATTTTTTCTATAAAATAATTAAATATTCCATTTCCACTTCCAGTTTTTTTTATTTACTCTTGTAAAGAAATTTAAATTAGACCACATTCTCTAAAAACTTAAAAAAAAAACAATAAATAAATAAATAAATTATTAACAAAAATAAATAAACCATAAACTCATACATTTAAACAAATATATAAGAAAGTGAATTTAATTTTTAATTAAGTACGAGTATTATTTAATACCAGATTAAACAGAATGTATTGTCGTTTTTTCTTTTATATTTTTTTTATACTTTTTAAGGGTGGGCTGTATTAGCTTGTTTCCATATGAGTTAAAACTGTTACTAAGTAACCATTAAACCGACTAAATAAAATATATATATATTTTTTTTTTACAAATGCTGCATAATAATTTTAAACCACATAAAAAGTAACATTTTATTTTGCTTTTAGTCAGTTGCGATTTAGAACACGAGTACTTTGAATTAGAACAGAAAAAAAAACAACTGTACAATTGTAAATTATTTATCTGATTTATGTTAAAAAGGAACAGGTGTCCAACGATTACGTACATTAGAGAGAAACTTATAAAACTGAGATCAACTATTACAATTGGGTTATTTGAAGCTGGTTAAGAGATTAAAGTTTTATATATAAATCCTAATTAAATGCTTATGGATTAAGGAAGATTAATACGCTATTTAAATGGTGTCAATTTGATACCAATTGGTAAAAGTTTTCATTAATGTATTTGGACACTCAGTGCTGATTTTGAACACTTAAAAGACAAATTCACTTGGTATCATTTTGATACCAATCGAATACAATCAGAATCGATACAGAATCGATCAAAGTTGAAAAGGATCGAATTTTATACAATTTCGCTTAGGCAAAGCAGAGAAGAAGGAAGAAGGAGGATCCTTCATTTCTTTTCAAGAGCGAAGTTAAGCTCAAAATAGGATATTCAAAAAACTTTAAAAATATGATTACATTTACTAATTATTTTTTTATTATTCGAGATATAAGTATTTGCTATTTAGTCTAGTTTTTACCGTATACAGTGGACTCTCGGAAACGTGAACTAATATTTACCAAAGTTGTTCATGTTTTCGATTGGTAAATATAGAAGCATATAATACCTGTTTTTGTTTTAACGGACAAAAACAGGTATTATATGCTTCTAGGATTACAAACAAAAATGTTTTATTCTTAATCGGGGAAACCAAAAATTAAAAAAAAAAAAGAATTGTTCACGTTTTTCAGTTTTTATGTTTTATTCACGTTTTAGAATTGTCTGTGTAAAAAACAAAAGTTGTTCACATTTCCAATTTCTTCAAACGATTTTTTTATAGTTTTTTAATTAGTTAAAGAACAAATATATTAACGATTAAAATATATAATTTTGATTTTTTTTCTGAAAATTTTGCAAAAATTAAAACGGAACGAAGGATATGCAATTCTCTCAAGAAAAAAATTCATTTCCAATTTAATTTCGTTTAATATAAAATCACATTTCTCTGATTTAAGTGCTATTTCCGACCCATTTAACCTCAATGAATAGACTAACGGACAGATATTACAATTCTGCCCAAAAGAGAAAAAATAAATAAAAAAATTTTAAATTATAAAAATGCAATTATTTTACTTACTAATAAATAGAATAATAAACGTAATGATCTATTATTAATATCAACATTCTATCAATTAAGCATCATTGTCGATTTATAGTATAGAAGATTAAAAGGACATTTTGGCAAAAAAATATCCTGTAGCTCTAAAAATACATTTTTTAATAATAAATAAAAATATAAAACCTAATTATTAAAACACTGATATATCTAGTGTTGTGAACGTATTTGAAATTTGATAAACTAGCATCCGGTTCGAAGGACTATAAGCAAATTGGATGGAATAATCGGAAATCGTGTCTTTGTTTGTTGAAACTCATTGCGTTTGCATTGAAGTTTTTTTTCTTACTTTTCCAGATTTTGATATAAATTGTCTTGAATTCCTTAAAGAAAAACAATTTCCCTAAAATTCTTTAATTAAAATCTATTTTCAGGTACCTGTTTTTTTTTTTTTTCAAAAGGTAGTTAAAATGTATTCTAATTTTAAAATATTCCTTTAAAAAATAGCGAATCTTAAATTTTCTATTATTTTCTTTATCACTTACTATTTATCTCTAAAATCAATAAAAATAAAAAAAAAAAACTTAAGAAGAAAGTACACAAATTTTTATTCAATTATAAATACATCAATAATATTTACTTTATTTACGCTTCCATTCTGAAATAAAAAAAATTAAATAAATATTTGAATTTAATTTTAAAATCATACAAATGGCTCATCGTATTTCAAGTATTTGTTTCTTTAGACGCTATTCATAATAAATTTTTTTTTTTTTTTTTTTTGAAAAGATATTAAAAAGATGTATTTTTTTATATATTTTGTTAAAACGTAAACAATAGACCCCAAACCAGATATGGCTACCAATTGTTTATAAGAAAAAAAAATTGTTCCAGCTCTGTTTATAAACAGTTAGTGAAGTATAATAAATAATAAATAATACTTAGTTAATTATTTATTTAACTTAAAAACTATAAATATTGACAAAAATAATCTATATTTATTTTTATTTAGGGAATAACACGCTTATTTGTTTAAAACGAGATTTTAAATATTTATTTATTTTTTTTTTATAAGAAATTTTTGAAATATATAATAAAATAAATTAAATTAAAAAATTTAAAATTTTTAATAATTAAAATATGAAAGCGTATAAGATGTTTAACAACTTTTTATTTTTAATTGTATAAAGATATCAAAAATTTCAAGTTAATTCTGCAAATAATAGAATCATATATAGAAAGACATTTCAATGGCAATTTGGAAAGTTTTTTATTATTTATTTTCATGAAATAACTTTATTTTATTGTGAATAAATTGTAAATTCAAGCATCGTTTTTTAGATTTCACATTTCGGAAAATTTGATCCCGTTATATTTTTATAATATACATTTTTTGTTGGCATAATTTCAATGTCCGTCTGAGATTAAATGTTTTAAAATAATGATTAGTTTAGAGAAAAATTATATCGACACTTTAATGATAGTTTTTGTTCTATTTAAATGCAAATAAATAAAAATATATATTTTTAGAATTGTACAATTTTATTTGTTTTTGGCAAAATGATAATGACCGTCCTTTCCTCTATTCATTGGTGTTAAATGGAATGGTAATGTCTGTTCTTCGTTTCGAAAACTCCGCTTAATTCAGGAATATATGGTAGCACTATTTTAATATTTAAGTTAACTTTAACAAAAAAAAAAATATTTTTGGAATTTTAAATTTTTATTTCTTTCCATCCAACTTTTTAATAATTTCTTTTAAGTTCCAAATATTTTATTTTTGGACACAATTAAGAAAATGCAATAAATTTGTTAGGTGACTAAAATCTTACAAAATTTGTATAGTTAAAATTTCAAATGCTTATTATTAAAAAAAAAAAAATACATTAGATAAATAATACAAATTATTTGATATGATTTATTAATAGCTTTAAGGTAATATACTAGTATTTTATATCGTTTAAGAGACAAAAAATTTGGCAAGTTGTTGAATATTTTCTATGCCAAATGTACCCAATTTTGTATTTCCACAGCTCCGTTCCTGTGATGTATATAAGATTCTCCTTCCAAACTAAAGTTTTACACTCCTTCTGCTACTTCTATGTGAAATTTTGTGTAAAGTCAACTATTTGATTAGAAGTTATAGAATTATTTCTAAAACATTGTGATCTATTACCAAGGAAACCACAATATGCTCTAAAAAATGGGTTTTATGCGCATTAAATATGCAGTAAAAACTAGAAAATATGCACTTAAAAAACATTTTTTTTTAATTTTTTATCAAAATTATCATATTTTCGAAATTCGTGTTCTGTTGCAAATCAATAATTTAGAACAAAATTTCATCAACGTATCAAGTGATATTTCAGATCAGAATAGTATCCATTAAAATTAATTATTTTTATATATTTTTTTTTTGTTTTCTTATTTTTTTTCTAAAATTAAATTTTAAAAAATTTCATGAGATAACAAATTTTTCTTCAAATGTCAAAACCTGTTCTAAAAGAGTTAAATATGCCTTGAAAATAACAAAATATGCACTAAAAATTGGCAAATGCACAAAAATTCCGTTAAGGCTAAAATATGCACTAAAAGATCTGTACCAAAATGATTTATATGCTATGAAACGGCTAAATATATTATCAGTGGCTTCATTCAACGTCCAGGAAAAAAAACATGCAATTGGATATTTGATATATTTTACATAATCTTCATTAGTAGAGCTTTTAGGGCTTAAAATGCATAATTTTATATTATATTCAAAAATATAACTTCATTTTTTTATTTTATAGAAAAGAAAACTATCCCTGATGATTACAAGTGGTGATCATTTTTTGATTTTTTGATAGAAAAGATATATAAACCATTTATAATAACTAAATACTTAAGGTAGTCAATGGTATTTTCTCAGTTATTTTAATTAAATAATATTAATAATACTAATAACGAATACAATTATTCAATAAATTCTTACAAATTACAACAATTTGTAGCACTTAAGTATAAATATGTATATTAATGATTAACTATTAAATAAAATACAAATATATCATATTAAATTATTCTTAAATATATATGTCGGTGTTCACACACAGAAATTTAGATGAGAGAGTTAAAGGGAATGTAAAAGCTTAGTATTCTCTTCTCATCTCTCTCTGTCTCCTATAGACTCAGAATTTTAGCAAGTAAAATTGCTAGGTGTGAACACAGACTTGTAAAAATTTTTGAATTTTTCGAATTTAAATTATAAGCAACGTATATTTGAATTTTCATTGTAAACGAATTGTTAGTGGAATTTGGTAGATCACGCCAATGTACAAATGCAAAATATAATTTATTCATTAATTTAGATTTTTTTTTTCATATTATGCTTATCAATATTTTACTGTAGCTTTAAGATAAACTATTTTTTAATTTTTAAATTGTGCCACAGATTAGTTTTAACACCTGTTTTTATTTTGCAAAAAAAAAAAAAAAAAACTATAATAAAAATTCACTTAGTTGCCAAGTTCAATGTATGCACATAAACTAAAACTGGGTACGTCTTTTAGAATGGATGAAAAATATTCTCGTGTTTTACCACAATTTAATCGTTCCATATGGCTAAAAGAGAATTTTAATTATTAATTATAATTACAATTATTTTTTTATACTTTATCTTGTATTGATAAATTAAATGGTAGCCATAATGTGAACGGCTATAAATAACAGGAAAATTCTTTAAAAGAGTTTGGGTGGATACCATATTAAAGGAATAAATTAGAGGGATTTTTGTAACGTAAAATAAGATAAGACTAAAGCTGTAAAATTACGATTTAATTAAAAACATAACATAACGAAAATATTTAAAACTTTTAAGATAAAAACTTATCAACTTTTTAACTTTTTTATCATTTATCAAATTCTCAAATTTAAAACAAGAAATTTGACTTTATCAAATTACAAATTTTTTAATATTATTTCTAATTTAAATAAAATAATACGTATTTTCTTTTTGAATAATAAATATTCTTGATTTATTAAAAATTCTCTCAAT
This sequence comes from Phormia regina, assembly GCA_001735545.1. Lineage (NCBI taxonomy): Eukaryota > Metazoa > Arthropoda > Insecta > Diptera > Calliphoridae > Phormia > Phormia regina. Next base: position 34,098 of record MINK01172058.1, read on the forward strand.
TAAACTTTCATTTTAGCTTCTTTTCTTGTTAATAATGAAGTTACTGCTGATACAATGTGAAAAAAAAAATATATATATGAATCGTTTAATTTACATAATACGTTTACAATAGATTCATCAAACAATTGATCTAAAAACTTATTTAGTTCTAAATAATTTGAATATGAATTCTTGACAGTTAAGAAACTTGATCGGTTAGATCTTTATATATAAATCACAAACTAAACAATACATACAGTTTTGAAAATATTTAAAAAAAAATACGGAAAAAAGTTTTTTAATAAAAGAATTGTTAAAAAAAAATAAATAAATAAATAAATAAATAAATAAATAAATAAGACGGGATTTAAGCTGTTGATCAATTGAGCTGAAATAATGAACAAATTATAGTTTAATATTGATTTATTTATAAATTTTGTTAAGTAGTTGTATGTATATGGTCAGAATTTTATTTTTATTTGTTAACTTTGCTAATTTATTTGTAAGTAAATTAAAAAAAATAAAAGAAAAAACAAAATTATAATATATATGGGGTTTTATTTGAACACAAATGGCGCTACAGGGCACAGTGGTGGTGATTTAATCATCAGTTCTGATTGGTTAAGTTTCCAATCAGAACTGATGATTAAAATTTTTCTTAAGATTTCTTTAACTAATGAAACAGTCAGAAGAAGGGCTCGTCGTGAAATTGTAAAAAAGATAATTTTTTACAATTTCACATATAACTTATCGCTTAAAATCAAATAATATTTTATTTTTAGTTTTTAAAAATTAAAAGAATCTGTATAACCCACATCAACATTTTTAAGAGTCAAAACAAATACAGTGTGGAAAAAAGTATAAAAATTGAGTTTATACCCGTGAATTTAAATATATGTATATGGTCAGAAGTGAATGAGAATTCACAAAAGGGGACTTTATGTTACTTTTTGATATTATAATATATTATTTGTAATAATAATTAAATATAAAACATAAAATTATAAATATTGGTGTCTGTGTTGAGAATTCACAATCTCTATTTATCAAAATACAAATATTCTAACTATTCTGACGGGACTTGGGAATAATAGCTTTTGGTATTTTATTTTATGTTTTTCTAAGTACCCTGCAAAAACTTAGTAATGGCATACTGCCTGTATTACTTGAAAGTACACTGGTAATTAATTACTTTTACATCAGATATTTGGAAATGTTATTTTTTTCATCAACCTTTTCATTAAAATTATAAAAATGAGTGGAACTAATAATGCTTCTGCAATACTTTGAAATTAATGAGATATTGAATAGCTTCAATATATAATAAATAAATAAATAAATAAATAAATAAATAAATAAATAAATAAATAAATAAATAAATAATATATAGTAAGTAGTTGCCTCTAATGACATCACCGTGTTAATGAGTTATTCATTCATCTAATCTGTATGTAGAGAAGATCCATTACATTGACATCTTAAATCATAAATCAAGTTTTTATCTGGTCTATGAAGTGCAAGATCGGGTTAAATGCAATTTACTAAGTATATTTATATATAAAAGTGAAACTGTGTCTATCTGCCTGTCGGTTTGTTTTCTAATTTCTGCATAGATGCACAGAAAAGATCATGTTCTTTCTATTAAGCGATTTAACATATATAAAAACTACTCCAATTACTCTTTTAATCGTATTAATTAATTAAATAAGCAAATTAAATAATAATAAAATAATCTAATTAAAATTTTATTTCAGTTTTTAATTTGTTAGAAAATCTTGATTTTATGTAATTTATTTAAATATTAATACATTTGTTGGAATACATGTTGTTTTTTTTTTTCTGTTTAGCCAATATTATTAAATACTACATTTGTGTATTTAATATATATCCCACCACTATGGAGAATAGTGGCGCCGTTTTTTAACAAAGTGTTAAGCTTTAGCATTAACTTTCGACAATATAAAAAATAAAAGCTTTTATGCATAATGCTTTAATGTACAAAAGCTTAATAACATACGTTACTTGTTTTGCTACATTTGAAATTCATATATAAACACACACACACACACAAAAGCCCCTATACAAAAGCACACAATTATTTGTATAAACTAATTTTTTTTTAATTTATTTAAAAAAAAATACACTTTCTTTACAAAATATTTAAAGAAATTATTAAACAATTTACATTTATTAATAACATTAACTAAATAAGTAACAAAAAGGCATTTGAAATAATAAATAAAAATAAAATAATTTAAAACTTAATCAATCTTTGGGCAAATTACTATCACTCTTCCCCCGACTATAAGGTCGTGAACCACCCAACATTCTTTCCAATAAACTTTGTTTTGATTTACGTTTAGATGCTATAATTTCCTTGCACAGATCATTAAAAACTTCAGCCACTTGATCGACATGATCTGCTGCTGATACCTCACTAAATTTACAATCAAAATCTTTGGATAAGATTTCTCCCTCATCGCGACTAACTTGACGCAAATGCACCATATCCACTTTATTTGCCACAAGTTGAACAGGAGTATCCGATTGTAGATCAGACTTGGCACGACGAATATAATTGAAACTGCTACGATCTGTTATGGAATAGACTAATAATAGGCCATCAGCCCATTGTACTAGTTCACCGGCATTGGGGAATTCATCGTCTGCCTAAATAATGACATCATCGTCGTCATCATCATTGTTATTACATGGTAAGAGGAAGACATGAAAATAAAATAGAAAAATTTATTAGAAAGAGAGAGAGAGAATAGACTACATACAAGGTTGCAGTTAATGTTAATAAATAAGTTTTGTTGCTATTGTTTGGTTTTGTATTTTATCCACATTTTTTACTCCATGTATTTGTTCCTTGTAATGTGTTTAAGTGATTTAGTTTTGTTAGTAGGAGTATTAAGTAAGTAGTAATATTAAAAATGAAAGTAAAAGCTTTAGCAAACATGCGATGACACCATATTATTGTATATTGTCCTTTTTCCCTCTATTCTTGTTTGATTTTGCAGGCGCGTCATTTTGTTTTTTTATGTTATTTTCGAGGACTTTTACTTTAATGTTTTTAGTTGTTGTTAGTGTTAGAGCTATTTGCGGTGACCTAGTTGTTAATATAGAAAAACTAAATGATGATGCGCGTTGCCACACCATCATTAAAACCGTCTTTAGTAAAATGACATTTTGACACATGATAGGAAAATATATTTAAGTGAGAAAAAAAGGGGAAATATTACTAATTAATCCAAAAAGATAGAGTTAGACTAACACGATGAGCAAATAGTAAATTTTTTAAACAAATTTGGGGATAACGTTTAGTAGTAAGTCAGTTCTTAGAAAATTTAAGCATAACATTTTTGAAATACATTGAGATAAAATTTGAAGTGATAAATAAAGTAAATGTGATAAAATTTTTTGATCTTAATTCAAATGAAGCTACTACCGATCCAACTCTACATATTTTTATTTCCTATACCACTATAGGTATAGGAAATAAATCTTTAATTATACCGTTCGACTAAGAATCACTTTATCATTGATTTTGGTCATGATCGGCCCATTATTTTACCTAGTCTCCATACAAATGTTTTTCCGCAATAGAGTTTTAACACTAAAAATTACTGAAATTAATGAATTTTAAAACAAATAAGTTTTATGTGAGCATAAATCCGTGTGCCAATTTTCATGAAGATCGGTCCGTAATTTACCATAGCTCCCATATTAACCCGTTTTTCGAAAATCATGTGCATAAATCCTATAAAAATATTAATATTTATCTAACATTCGACACATATAACATTAATATCGGTTTTTAATTAACAATATCTGCCATAAAAGACCCAATTTCGGGAATCACCAAAAAGTGTATAAAAACATGTGAATCTTAATATCGACGTAATATTTTGTATTAGTATTTTTTATTTTTCATTTAATACAACTATAGGTCCATAAATGGCTCCTTCCCGAATTTTGGTACACATAGGCAATATGGTCGGGCTTCACCGACTATACCTTTTTCTCTCGTTTTCTATTTATTGGAATTCTTAATAATTTTTTTTTTTTAATTATTCACAACACTAATATGTGTTATATACGTATAACTGATTTTTATGGAGGGCATTTGCGGAGCCTCTGATAAATTGCAGACTAGTTCTTGAGAAATTTTGTAGTGTTATGTGTACCGGTTTTAACAATAGTTATTTATTTTAGAACACATTTATAAAGACCTGATATTTAAATAGAAAATTTAGGAATATTTTTATTAAATATCATATCGTCTAATTTCTTATCTATTATCTTTCGAAAAGAAATTTATATTATCTTTTATAACAGATAATATTTTTTTTTTAATTTTCTAACGAAATTTCCTCCTTTACTCTTCAGATCATATTTAAGAAATTAATAAAGATACGACACTTAATCATTAGTTTATCAATCGTAGATACCTAAAAGAATCATTTGATAATATCGATTGTTTTTTAATTCCAAATTTGAATTAATGTTTTCCCCTCTCATTTTCAATTCTTAGATATTTCTGCCAAATCGTTTGAACATTTCCATTACTGTTCAGGTTCTGAAATTTATTCCAAGGTACCTAAATATGCCTTCCAATATTACTATTCGAATATAATAATAAAATGTCCCTTGAGATTGCTAAATGTTATTAGCGCCTTTGTTCTGATACATTTTGAGAATCAGAAGAGTTTACTTATATAAATCTTTCTCTCAGCACAAACTCTTCAATTATTTTCTGTTACAACTAATGTTGAGGAAACATTAGACATGTTACCTTTCCTAAAGAGCTTATTCTAATTTATAAACAAAATTTATTACAACAAATTTATACAACAGAAATATAGATTTGAAACAAATTTTATTTTAAGTTAAACTTTTAGTTAGACAAATATATTATCTAATTTATTATAAAGTTATTCACTTCAATTGTAGTTTTAATCCCTCTTCAACAAAATATTCAACGAAAACAAAATCTCCTTCCCTTAAAGAATCCTTTATAAATTTCAAATACTTTATATGATTTACAACCACCTGTTTTTATTTAATTATTTTTTTTTTTCATTTAAAACTATTCAATTAATTTGTGTTTTTTGTTTTTTTTTTTCAAATTACATATAATTAAAATATAATTTAGTAATTATACCTCTTTATGGCCACCAATATGCTCAAACCTTTAGATGATTATGACCCTAATAATACAAATAATTCCCTTTTGCCAACAACATTATTATTTTCCAATAAATTTATTAGTTTTGTATATAAATTTAATGAAATAGCGGTTGCCAAAGTAACCAAAAAAATAAAATAATGTTGGTGGGAATATCTAAGTGGGATGATAACACAAAAACATAGAAAAAAGAGTTTGTTTGTATTCAAAACGAAACTTACCTTGGGACATGTGTCTAGTATTTCAAATAGAACTGGCTCCCCATCGACCAAGGCTTCATGTTTATATCGATTTTCTGGAATGGTTATAAAATATATGAATAAAATTGTAAAGAAAAATATAAAAAATTATACATACATACATACATACATACATACATACATACATACATTCAAACACACACGCAGTAATATGGCAAAGCATTTAATAAAACTAATGCAATCATGCGAACTAAAAATAAGCACAAAAATAAATTAGGAGTTTTTGCCTTTTTTTATAAATTTTTATTTTTTTTTTTTTATTAAGGTTTCGCCATAAAATGTTATGGTTACAGTATATAGCAAAACAAATTTAAACTTTCGTTTTATAATTTTTTTTTATTTATAAGTTTAATCTTTAGGAATAGATTTTGAAAATTTTCTTTATAAATATATACGATACTTTAAGGAATATATACATGGAGGGAGATGTTTTTAAAAATTTAAAGTCAACCATTAAGCTGTTTTTTTTACAGACACATAATTTTAATGGATATACAGTTAGGGACAAAACTATTTGTACACTCATATATTTCGTATACCTTCAATAGTTATCAATAAAGTAATTGAAAATGTGCATACCTGCCAGTTAATTATTTAATTAAGTTAAAAAAAAATAATAATAGCGCTAACATTATTTAAAAATAATACGAAAATAATAAAAATTATTGGGACAGAAAGTATTTGTACGTAGTAATCACACCGTACTTATAATAGCTTATATTGCGAATAAAATTTAACTATTTTTGTGGGTCCTGCCATTTTGACATCTATGCAAGCGGCGCTGTAATGCTTCTGGACAGCGGATGCGACCATTTCTCGTTGTCATCTGGAGATATTTCCATTCCAGGGCGTTCCTGCGCAAAGCAATTTATAAGTTCATCCACGGCTTTCGGAACGTGGCTTTGTAGGCGACTTTTACGTTTCAAAATATACCAACAGTGCTTGAATGGAGTTTAGTCAAGGTGAGTGGGAAGGAGAATTAAGTTGTCTTGGTGCATGATAAAGCAACAAACTACATATAATAATTTTTTATTCTTTATAAATTATTGAAGATATACGAAATGCATAGTTTTGTCCCTAACTGTATATTTAATTTAATTTCGTTTATTTATTTTAAATTTAATAATTTAAGATACATCTAATTTTTTCTGTTCCACTGTAAAACTAAATATCAACTTATACATATGAATGTTTTTTATGTTTAACTAGCAAGGACATATTCAAACCCCTTAATTTAAGCCAATTCATGTTTTACTTACAAATAATAAAATAAATAAAAAGCGTGAAGCACACACAAACAAACACACACAGTGATTAGGCTTTTTATAATAATAAAATATAAAAAATATCCAAAATAAAAGAGTCATAAATAAAAAAAACAAGTTAATTAATTATTCATACATAAAGGATAAAAAGATAAACTTAAATAAAAAATACAGAACACGAAATGTGTAAAACATATTCATAAATATTTTCAATAAATTTAACTCACCTGTTTGATGATCATATTCACCTATATAACGTTTGGTTAAAAAACGTACAATAAGGGCTGAAAAAAGAAAAACAAAAAGGAAATTTTTAGAAAAAAAAAAAAACATTAAACTCATATCTTATGCATTAAATTAAAAGTAAAATTTAAAGCCCCCTTTTATAGGGGGTGTAAAAATAGGTTTAAAGTTGAGTTTTTATTTTTATGTTAACAACTTTCAGTATTGTATTAGTATGAAATGAAATGAGGTCAAATTGTTAAGTTTAAAGTGAAAATGTTTATTGTTTTTCTTTTAGTATAAGTTTGAAGGCATAGAGTAACATATAGAAGCGAAATTCTTGATTGACAATTGTATTTGATTACATGTATTTGGTTGTTGCATTAGTTAGGGGCCAAATACATAGTTTTTGGTAATAACTTTTCGTATCTCCTACACTACTGGTCGTATCGAATTGAAATGTATGAAAGAATTATAGAGGAGGACCTAAGCTTTTAGAAAATCATTTGAAAAATCGATTGTTATGAGGAAGATAATTGATCGTTGATGTTTTTCCAATCGATTTATTAAGTTACATTTTAGTTAGTTTTTAGAAAGTTTAATAAATTTTGTCACGGATTTGGTGGGGATTTTTTTTTTTTTTTCATATTTTGCTCTTAATGTAAATTTTAAAAATATTTTGCATCTAACGGTATATTTTGTCATATCTTTTATAACAAATTATTTTGTTTAGAAATCCTTAATCAAATCCTCTCAAAGTCTTTTACTACTGAAGTCCTGAAATTTGTCGAGAAAATATTTTATTATCAATCATTGTAATAAAAATCAGTCGGGTAGGTCTGGATGGAGAGATAGGCCCCATATAAGTAATATACTATTTTCAAAATAACTTAAAAAATGTTACAACGACAGCCTTAGAATTTTATAGGACCAGAGGTAATCCGTACAACGAATGGTAACAATTACGTACAAAGTTTTAACAAAACTTTTTAAATTTGTTTGTGATTTACTTACTGAAAGACTAATATTTTTTTTAAATAATTTAATAATTTTTATTCGAAATTTGATAGAATATATAATAAATAAATATTATTATAAAGTTGACCAGGATAAGATATCATATTGTAAAAATAGGATGAAAGGCAATTTGTTTGTGTCAGTGTACTATAGTGAAAGTCTGAAAAAGTTTAAGTTTAATTTTATTATGAAATTTCAAATAGAATGGATAGTTGTAGAGGGATTAGTAGCTCCTATATAAAGTGCATATTAGTAATTAACTGTAGTAACGAAGTGCACTGGGAAAAGCTATATGCTAATAATAATCAAATTATTTTAACAGCATACTTTCCGATTGTTTTTATATTAAAAATAGATTTTTCATTTTGAAAAATATAATATTTTCATCAGTGACAAAAAACAGCTGTTATTTTTGAGTTTTTAAGCAAAAAACAAAATATAACAACCAACTGTTGGAATTCTGTTTGAAATACATCATTGAGATCTTTATGAAGTCTGCGATCATAAAATTCTATGCTTCACTTTTTCATTTTAGAGATTTTGTTTTGTCTTGCTCTAGTTTTATTATAATTATTAATGGGAAAAATAAGTGATTACATATTTGTATACTTTTGGCTAAAGTTTCTTTATAAATCACAATTTTATCTTAAAAAAAACTACTTTTAATAAGAAATTAAAATGATTACAGATTTTTTCTTGTTGACTTCAGATCCCCTTATTTTATGAAAAACAGATTTTTATAATTTTTGCTCTAGTGCCTCTGGCTTTTTTGAATGTAAATTAAGTTTTTCATATGTTAAAGTTTAAAATTACATTTTCCATGACCATTTAACTACTATACCTGTGACCACTTTATTTACATACACATATATATTTCACAATATTATTACAAAAACAACAAAATATTGCACATTTTAATTAAGAGACCAAAGCAGTTTGGGTGTATTTGCCGCTACATATCTGTTAATTTATAAAATGCTATTAAACTCTCAACAACAAAGTATTTAGAATAGAATGTCTTTGCTTTTTTCCCCTTTCTATTTTAGACCTAAATGTGCAACATTGTTTTTTTTTTACACCCGGCAACTACACCCGCCATCGTATTCTTCCAATACATTCTAACACTTAATGGTCCTGTGACACCATATTATGCACCTTAATGTTGCGTGATTAGGTAGTAAAACAAAACTAGACATTGTATAGAAAAAATGGTCAAAACAACATGTTAAGGGTTGTTACATAAACGTTTTATAAAAGAGAAAATTCTTTGGGAATAGAAAACAAATGAAAGTAAATTGTGTTTAAATGTATTTTGAAAAAGTTTAAACACGTTTATAAATATGGCCAAAGGAACTGGTTGGAAATAAAACTACAATTTCTCAACTGACTTGTAACTATTGCTTTAGTAGAGTAGAATAGAATATTTTGTAATTTTTTCCTAAACTTTCAAAAAAAAAAAATGTTTGTAAGGAGATTTAAAACTACAACTACATGCAAATATTTATGTCATTGATGTTTTTAATTCTGGGTAAAATGATTTTTTTTTCTGTAAAACGAACTTTTAACATGACATTGTAATTCCTTTATAATAGTGATTTGTATTTATTGATGTCAAATTAGGAAAATCTGAAGTTTTTTTTTGTCTACACAAAGGGAAAGCACGTTCCTAATATAAAATATTCTCAATACTCAGAATATATAAAATCATAATCCTTTTCTACATCTGTAAGTAGATTCTTAAACGAATTTGTTATAACTAAGTATTTACTTCTCTAACATAGTTGGCCTATATTTTAATACTATTTTAGAATTATAAGTAACAAGAACTTTAAAATATTTAACACTTATTAAAATATTTCATTACTATTCCATCTCATTCCCCAACAACAACAACAATATGTAAATAAAACATTTTATTATTTTTTTTTTGCATAAGAAAACACACGGACACAAAATATTTTTGTCTGGTTCCAAACAAAAATAAAAACAAAATTTCATAAATAAAATTTTTTTGTTTTGCTTTTTTTTTCTCTGTAAACATTAAATTGAATAAATAAATGAAGAAAAACAACAACTAAGAAAATAATAACACCCTCCCAGCCTGCCAGCGCCATATAATTTTATGACGATGTTTGTAGCTGATGAGATTTTAATTATTAACATGATCATTATTTGTGATCATAATTATTATGACGATCACCATTCATTCCATGAGGTTGCAAAAAGAGCAAACATTTATATGTTTGTGATTTGTTGATTTTATATGACTTTTTAAATTCAATAAGAAAACATTTAAATTGATTTATATATAAAAAAAAATTATGAGGTGCCACAGATTGGAACAAGAATGTTGTGTTCGTTTTTTTATATATATTTTACATATATACTTTCTGTTCTATAGACCACCAAGGAAATTTTGATTATTAAGGGGATTTAGGAGAGTTATTAAAAGATTATAAAATAAATGAATACAATTTCTAATATAAAGATTTTTTCATATTTTAATTCTATAGTCTTTAGTTACTCCAAAAAATAATTATTATTTTTTCATTTGCTCTCTTATTTCAAATTGAAATAAAATTTTATGAAGATGAAAAGAATATATTAACTGTTTAGAGATTACTTTTGTCTCTTGATCCTCTACTTGCCCGGCAAAATCCATTTATGTCAAATCTAAAAGAAAATTCATTTTTGAGTAATTTATAAAATTAAAATAATCATAGTTCTTTATTTTTAATTCCTTATATTACAACTGATCATAGAGTTGTTTTCTAATTATCACAAAAATTATTTATTTTGGTTTCAGAGCCACACAATTCTATGCAAGTTCCTATAATAAAAAAAATTTAAATTTGTTAATTAAATATATGAGTGAATACTTATATATTTTCCTCTAATTTCAAGGAATAGTAAGTTTTATTCAAATGAAAACGAAAATTAAAAAAATATCTTTGAATGATTTTACAAGCGATTCCATATTTTTTTAAATCTCTGAAGGATTTTTGAATTTAAAATAACTCAATTTGTATTTTTTTTACTTCAAATTAAAAAAAAAAATATATATATATATTTTTTAAAGCTTTTTCGAGTGATCG
>MINK01172059.1:4716-35786 GCA_001735545.1 Phormia regina
TTTTTTTTTTTTTTTTTTTTTTTTTTTTTTTTTTTTTTTTTGTGAAAAATTTTGGTTAAAATCTTGCTTTATGAAAAATGAGTACATTTCCATTTCTAAAATCCGTCATAAAGGGTTCGCCAGCCTTACATACTGCATGTTTGCACTGCGAGCTCTTGTAGTCTGTGTATGTAAAACTTGGGCACAAATTTTTAAAGATAATTTGATCTAATTTTCGAAAATGTGACTATTTTGGTAATTGGTTATGCAAGGTTCATTGTATATGACCTAGCATATGAAATATTCCCTGGAATAGCGTTGAAATGCTCATAAATACGGTTCATAATTAACCCATTTCCGACCACTACCCGATTTTAACGCCTAGATATTTTTTGTTCTGAAATACTACATAAATTTCAGTTATTTAGTTTTTATGCGAATACCAAGATAGGCCCACGATTGGTCATTGGCAATTTTTGGGTATATGGCGATACTATTAGTGTCCTTTTCCGGTCTGTTTTATTGGACTAGAGCTTTTCAGAATGTTTTTTTTTAGTAAATTATGTTTTCGTCAACTGTCTTCTCACATTACCGGAAGAAATTTATATAATATCTACCGAATTTTGAAGCGACTTTTTTGCATTAAAAGTCCACGACTTGATAAACAATTTTTGGACATTTTTGTTCCTAACGAACTTTTTCTAAGTTAAATATTTTTAAATCGTATATAACAACTGCCCTTTAAAAAAAATACCTTTAATGATTTCAAATTAATTTTTCTTTGTCCGTAAATGTGTATATTTTTTAAATATACTCGCGAAAACGTGAACCACAAGTGAAACGTGAAAGTCTCAAAAGTATGATTAATTTTTTACACATTTTTTCTAAAACGTGAATAAAACATGAAAGCTTAAAAACTGATTTTTTTAATTATTGGTGTTTATAAATTGGGAAATCTCCCAATAAGAATAAAATGTCCTAGAAGAATATAATACCTGTTTTTTTTTGGCGTTTTATATTTACAGTACCGAGCATAAAAAATTCAACGAAATGTGATATTATCTTTGGTTAACTTATTACCAATCAAAAACGTGAACATCCGCGAGTCCACTGTATTGCGTTTTGATATTTGAATTTTTGGCTTAATAAAACTTTTTGTATTATCTTAGTCTTAAATATTAAACTAAGATTAGAAATCTACCAATTATATTTTAGCAGTTGTAAGCAACTAAAATTGTACAACTTTGTCCATTTTTTATATTTTACGTCATATTTTTGGACAGAAAAGAGATATGGGTCTAAAACCCTATCACTTCCAATGTAAAATACTTGTAGCTAATTTTATTGAAATCATAAACGTCAAATCCGATTTGAAATGGAATCACTCTCTTCAAAACACTTTAGAAGTACAAAAAATACAAAAATTCATGTGATTCACTTTTTAGGAAATACTTATAAATTCTGTTCAAACAAACGGTCTTCGGATCCCCTTATATTTAAGGGGACGTTGACCGCCTTTGGAAACCAATGTGCCATAAGACGTTATGATATCTAGAAAATAAAGAGTTTTTATATTCAGCTTTCAGCCGGCTAACAGCCGGTTTTGAGCCGCCGCCGACAATTTTTAGATAAGCCGCTAAAATAGTTCGACGCAGGTCTCTGCTCAGCTGTTCCATTATTGTGCATTTGACGTTTCAAAATTTTCAATAAAATAAAAGTGAAAAAAGAAGTATCCCACGAAAAGAAACTAATTAAAATTGCAAAATAATTCATATAAATAATAGTGAACTATATAATTTAATATTTGTAACATTAAAACTTAATAAATTAATAATTAATATACATCGGAATAATATTCCACAACATAAAATCCAAACGAACGAAAGAAACTGTGCAGCTTTTTCCCTTCTCCCAACAAAGCAAAACAACGCATTATTAAAGAATGTTTCGTAGCCGTAGCTGGTTCGGGGGAGGTTGGAATAAACCCAAAAATCGTCTATCGCTGGAACACTTGAAATATTTATATAGTATTTTAGAAAAGAATACCACAGTATCGGAAAACAATAGAGGCTTACTGGTGGAATCATTACGTTGCATAGCAGAAATTTTAATTTGGGGCGATCAACATGATTCCTCTGTATTTGAGTAAGCTTAACGTTAAATATGATAATTAAATATTTACTTATTATCAATGAATGGCTTGAACTTTCTTTGTAGTTTTTTCCTTGAGAAGAATATGCTGTCCTACTTTTTGCATATAATGCGTCAAAAGAGTGGCGGTTCGAGTTTTGTGTGTGTTCAACTATTACAAACATTAAATATTTTATTTGAAAATATAAGAAATGAGACCTCATTGTGTAAGTATGCAATGGCATTAAAAGATTATTAATAAGAAATTTATAAAAAAATAATATATTTTTCTAATAATTTTCTTTGTTTAGATTATCTATTGAGCAATAATCATGTCAACTCGATTATAGTTCATAAATTCGATTTCTCAGACGAGGATGTTATGGGCTATTATATATTATTTTTGAAAACTTTAAGTTTGAAACTAAATACCCATACAATACATTTCTTTTATAATGAGGTATTATACGCTTAAATATAATTTGTTAAAGCGTGATTGAATTATTATAAAGGAAAATTATTTTGTTTTTAGCATACCAATGATTTTCCCCTGTATACCGAAGCTATTAAATTTTTCAATCATCCCGAGAGTATGGTGCGTATAGCTGTACGTACTATTTCGTTAAATGTTTACAAAGTACAAAATGCTAGCATGTTACGTTTTATAAGAGACAAGTAAGTTTAACTGAAGAAAATTTATATCTTTTTTATTCCAATATTACAATTTCTATTTTTTTATTTGTAGAACGGCTGCTCCTTATTTTAGCAATTTAGTTTGGTTTATTGGTAAACATATTTTGGAATTGGACACATGTGTGCGCACAGATATTGAGTAAGTACAAAATTAATTTTAAATTTTTATTTTCGTAAAATGTTAAAATGCTTTGAAATTTAAGACGAAAACGTTCAATGATTTTTATTAACTTGTATGTCATACCTCTCAATGGCAAACGAACGGATAAAGAGGCCTTCTTGTAAGCCCTTTTCGCTGCATTTTGTCATTTGAGATTAGAAGTTACAAATTTATTTTCAAAAGTTTTCGATTCTGCTTTACTGTTCTTTAATTCTTTAACTATTTGCGCAAAATTTCATTGATGAACTTATTGTAAAAGATATGGACTGATAATTATTTTTTTCTTTTTTATTTTTATAAAGTTGATATATTTGAAATTTACTTGTTGTATATAGAATTTACCCCGACAAATTATATAAACTTTTTAAACATAAACCGTTAATCATATTTCAATAATTAAATTTTTGCAATTAAAATTTTTTCTTAAACTTTTTTTCTTTCCAGTCACCAATCAAATCAAAAACTCTCTAATCTGGTAGCAGAACATTTAGATCATTTACATTATCTAAATGATATTCTGCTCTTGGAAATAAACGATTTAAATGCAGTTTTAACCGAACATTTGCTGCATAAACTTTTTGTACCACTATATATATTCTCCCTAACGCCAGCACCGCCACCACCATCTTTAGCTTTGGTTACCCAAAATCTGGCAGCGGTTTTAAATCGCAATGTTGATATTGATATACAAGAAATGCAAAATCCTCGAGTATCTTCCATAGTAGCATTATATTTATTATCTTTAGTATTTCTGGTAGTGACACATTCACCTCTAGTGCATGCTTTAGCCTGGGTTATATTAAATGGTGATAATACTGTATTTAAAGAAGGTGCAGCAGCGGTGTTAAGTGCATATGTGGAACATCGCGAAGCAGTGGTGCCGAGTTTTACCGAACCTAGAGAAAGTTTAGAACAAGCTTTAGATACGGTCGCTAATTCTTCGGGTTATTCTTATGGTGAAGAAACTACTGAAGATAGTTTATTGGCATCTACATCAAGTGGTAATGTGGCAGACACATTAACTGCATCAACAACATCACCGCCCATAGAAGAAACCGATGTACACAGTTCAACAGAAGCGTTAGAAAATACTGAATCATCTTCGGTGATAAGCAATATAAAATTAGCAAATATTACAGATGAAGAGAAGGAAAAATTACAACAGCTAACATCTCCGACTTCTGCAGCCTCTATGACCCCAACATTACATAGGCCATTTTTGGATACCGTCATGTCGGCTTTGGATTGTACGGAAAATGATTATTTGGCCTTATTAGCTTTGTGCTTAATTTATGCCATGAGTTTTAATAGAGGTTGTATTTTTTTGTTTCAATTTCTTTCAATACACATATAATCATCATTTACATTTTGTAACAATTTCATATTTTCCTCTTCCACTTTTACTATTTATGCTGCTTGTTGTTGTATGTCATAATAATTAATCTGTCTTCTACAGACGGTATGTAAAGTACTAGCTTCAACTTAACTAACTAAAATTCATTTCAATTAAAATTTCATTCGTTGTTTTATGTTAAATGTATATTTTCAATATAAATAATATATTGTCTTACAGGTTTAAAAAATGATTGGTTTCATCAAGTTCTATCGAAATCTGGTAATGGTTCTTTAAGTTATAAAACTGAATTAATAGAACGTTTGCTAAATATTATTACTTTGGCAAATCAACCTTGTGAGTATATTATTTTCATAATTAAATTTGTATTCTTAATTTATAAATTTATTTCAATCTTTCAGCTTGTCGCATACGTTTAATAACTATTGAAATTGCTCTCCAACTATTAGTGACATTCACCAAATCGAATAATCAATCCGATGATATGCCAGCAACTACTTGTATTACTGAAGCCCAACAGGATCTTTTGTTTGCCGCACGCAATCAATCGATGTCTGTTTTGCGTAATTTCTATAAATCTGAAGATATTTTCTTAGATTTATTCGAAGATGAGTACAATGAAATGCGCAAAACGCAACTGAATGTTGAATTTTTATGTATGGATTCGACAATACTATTACCACCCACCGGTACACCACTGACAGGAATACCATTCACAAGACGTTTACCCTGTGGAGAGGTAGAAAAAGCCCGACGAGCCATAAGAGTATTTTTCCTATTACGTAAAACGTGCCAACAATTTCTTAATGAAAAGGAAACAATGCTGCCGCTGACGAATTCGTTAAATTTGGTGCAAGTTGATAATGTTCTGGATTTGAGTAAGTGTACAAAATTGACCTTTCACAATATTATGAATATTGTTTTGAATTCTGTAAAATGATTCTAGGTCGGATGATAAAATTATATTTTAAAACATTAGATTTAGATTTTAAAACATTTAGATTCTTACTTATAATCTTCATATTTTTCTCATACAATTTTAGACAACAGTGATTTAATTGCTTGCACCGTAATCGCTAAGGATAATGTAAAACAGCGACGTTTTTTGGTTATCGACTCATTACAACTGATATTAGTGGAACCAGATGCTAAACTCTTGGGATGGGGTGTTGCCAAATTTGTAGGATTCTTGCAAGATGTTGAGGTTGTTGGCGATAAGGATGACAGTCGCTGTTTACATATAACAGTTCATCGTGGTGGTGCTACACACAATCGTACACCTCTTATATCCGCCAAATTTTTATTTGATGATCATATTCGTTGTATGGCTGCCAAACAACGACTGACCAAAGGTCGTAGCAAAGCAAGACAAAAGAAAATGTATCAAATCGCTCAAATGATTGAAATGCCGGGACAAGTCATTGACTCACCAGTATATGCAGTAGCTGGTCTAAGATCTGCCAGCGGTGCTAGTGGTAGTTCAAGCTCTAGATCATCGCGAGAACACCGTCCAATTTTTTCGACTACCAATAGGGTGCCAGGTTTTGCAGCAGCTTTGAGGCGTGATAATGTGGTAGCTGGTGGAGTAAGTCGCATACAAATGGCTCAAAATCGTTCAATAGAGGGGTAGTTATTATTTTAATAAATTGTTTTTTATTTTACAAAATTTATTCTTGTTTTATTTTTCGTTTTTTAAGAATCCGTAATGAAAGTGCCGGAAGATCTCGTCGTCGTACATCTAATTCGAATGCTCCCAATCAGAGTGAGTCGAACAATAGTTCACCACAACGTGAACATTCACATTCTCCTAGCAGTGGTTGTGGTGGTAAAAGTTCTACACATTCTAGAGATAACTCACAACAAAGATCATCTCGAGACAATAGTCCTAGAATGCCAAGACCAAGGTAATTTATTTAAGACTATTAGTTAGTTCATAATAAACACAAATATACAAACGTATTCAAAATAGATCAGAAGAAATTCCTTTGGAAGATTTTCAACATTCTCGTAACAACAGCCCCCATGGTGTCAGACCAGCCTCTACCAACTCCAATGCCGGCTCCCGTTGTCATACTCCATCGAGAGCTTTAAATTTTGATCAAATTTCCATACACAATGCATCGCCGCGTGATAATTCTTTGCTGGCCCAAGTAAATGGTGTAGCACTGGCAAAAGAAAATGTTTTACATCAACAAAACTCCTCAGAAGAAACATCATTTATAGCTAACGATGATGCGGCTTCCACATCATCTTCTTCGGGTCAAATAAGTTCAAGACGCAAGGGAGCTATTGAAACAGTTTGATTTGTTTAATTTAAAAAAAAAAAACAAAGCTAGTTAGGTAAAATGTAAGAGATATTTTTAATAGGGTGTTTGATTATCAAATAAAACTTTTAAATTAGATTTTAATGATGTACTAATATTGTAGTGTCCTAACTTTATATTTTGAGTAGACATTTTATTATATTATTATTTGTTGTAATTATACAATAATAATTAGCAAAATAATTTGCGTAATTTATTAAAAATTTGCTTCACTAATGATTTAGTAGCGTATATAATTTTCACCTATAATCAGATTTACAGATTTCAAATATTATATTTTAATATTTAAACTAAATTAGTTTAATAGTTTTCGGTTTACAAAAATTAATAATAATTAAATTATTAAACAATATAACAAATGTTATAAAGTTTTAAACCTTTACTCGGAAAAAAATTTAAAAATATAAATGAAAAATATATTTAAATTGTTATTAACATTTACAAAGTATTTACTTATTTGTTTTTTTAATAAAAATAGTTTAACATAGTAACTAATTTTAAAAAAATGTAAATAACCCCGTATTAAAATAATTTACAATTTAAGTTAAATATATCAAACGTTTAAAAAATAAAGAATTTTAAAATTGCATTTTTATGTTTAACAGCTATTTCATTTAATACCCAACAAACTCAAAGTCATAATATTTCAAACGTTTAAAAAATTTAGTCAAAATTTGAGACAATTTCACATTTTTGTCGAAAATGCAGTTATATCTAAACCATTCCTAAAGCATTTACTTTTAAGAAAAATTTGATTTCAAATCACTCAAATATTAAATTAAACTTTTGGTTTGCTGGGTCATACAATCAAGTTAGATATAAATTCGTGTTAAAACACCGTTTTCGAATCATTTCTATAGACGACTAACGATGTTAAAACATATATATTATATATTTACTATCAATATGATTTTAATGTTATGTGTAGACAAGTAATTAATAAGGAATACAACTCTGTTATTACAACAGCTGATAAGTGAAAATTGGACAGTGGTGTTAAACAACATTCAATGACATAACCCCAAAAATAATAAAAAAAATATATAAAATCATTTGTAATTTATAACAAAATTAATAAAACTAAAAGTAATTGGACATGTCAGCCTATAAATACACCGATTTGGTGAAATTAGGAACACAATATGCCACACGTATGAAATATTTGTCGAACCGCATATTCGGAGAAGTAGCACGCAACACAAATAACAAATCCATGAAGGTAAATTTTTCATAATATTCGGTTTAATATAACAGTAAACTGTTTTTCCAAATTTTAGGTTGTTCGTATGTTTAGTGAAGAGCCAGTACAAAAACGAGACTATGTTGTCAATTGGTATCCCCGTCATGTGGAGACTCATTTGCTAATGATGAACTTAAGACAATATGGTTTGTTTCGTGATGAACATCAAGATTTCAAAGAAGAAATGAAACGTTTGCGTAAATTGAGAGGTAAAGCACCACCCAAAAAGGGAGAAGGCAAACGATCCAAAAAATAAAGCAAACTTTTTATAAAACTATAGAAACTTAACTTTTATTTCAATGCTTGATTAACAATAATTTTGCCTGTCCTTTAAATACTATGTCATTATTCTGTTTGCACTCATAGGATATAATAGAAATCTTCCGTTCCTGTTGTAACTTTAATAGAAATTCACAATCAATTTCTATGCGACAAGCCTTAGGAAATGAAAATGTTTGTTCTAAAACTATACTACCGTCTCCAGGAAATTTGGTGCCTATAATACCAGCTACAATGGCATTCAATAAAGCTCCATGTACTTTTCGTTTCTCTTGAGGTACTGCTTCTGTATGTATATAATTATGATCCCCAGTTAATTGAGAAAAATCATCCAAATCTTTTTGTGTAAATCTTCTGATAACTTTTAATTCCTTGCTTTGAAATGTTGAGGATTTTAATTCACTCAACATTCTTGTCGTTAAACGGTAACTTGGTATTAATTTCAACAAGTTCATAACGTTGACCAAAATCTTCTATTAGTAAGGTTGTTATATTAACAAGACGTTGATCGGTTTCATATAGGTTTTTTAAATGATTGATATGTTTTAAAATCGTTGCACTTAAAATAGTGGGTTTATATGATTTCGAGTATAACAACAACTGGTAGAACAACGTTAAAATATTTAAAATAATATCTAAATTTTTGGTTTTTAATAATAATTCCTTAATTTTGTTAATATTTTGCGATTTAACTATAAAATTAGCAGCGTGTTGATCTATAATAAAAAAATATATTCTTTATTTATTTTAATTATTATTTTTTTTTTAATATTTTACCTAAACAAATATTACATAGTCCTGCTGAACCATGTAGTTGTAATTTTTCATTTGGTGAGTCCAAGAGTTCAATAAATAATTTTAAAACCTCGGCAATTTTGAGATAATCCCAGTTGATGGGGTCATATGCAAAATTAGCTAAATTAGCTGTTACTTGTTCTTGAGCTTCTAAACAAGAAATTTTAAAATTTATTAAGTATTGCTATTTGTATTAAATATTTGCTTTATCACCCATTATTTGTATTTTTATTTTACTCACCCACATTCGTAGTGGTGTAATATTCATCTAGCAAATGCTGTATGAACTCCTGACGATTAATACCCTGTTCCGGAGTTTTTCTTTTTAAATGTTTGTGGGAACTAAACATAACTCGATAGGTGAATTTAAGAAAACTGTTTAATATGTTTTTCTATTTGTTTTGTTAGACATTTAGTACGTAAAGCTGACAGCGAATATAATGAAATAAATATCTTTGTTTTGAACTTTCTGGTATTTTGGGCTTTTTTAAATATTTGTCTATAGTTGCTTTGTTTTAATTCTGAGAGTGTGTGCCAAACGGTAGCAAAGTTCTGAGGAAATTTTAAATTTTCCTATAGTAAACAAATTTTATAATTTGCTGTATGAAATTAAAACATTTTCCCGTGATAAATTTTGACAATTTTGATATTTTATTTTTGTATTTTCAAAAAAATAGTAATTTTTTTGAAAATTTAGTATAGGGTCGCTCTCACATAAACTTCTAGTTATATTCTATGATTTTACGACTTTCAAATTTGTCTATTCTATTGTAAAAATTTTTGTAGCCCTTTGAGCTAGTGAAATTTTATGCACCTCATATACTTCAAAATTTTACTTTTAATTTATATTTATTATGAGAAAATATTATTTTTATCTTTCCAATCGGATAAATGAGTAGTTTTTGTTGTTGTAACAGCTAGAACATCTTAACAATTTTCAGACAGGAGGTTCTGCATCGAGGTCAAGTCCGAGAAATTGTGCTACTTCAACAGGTTGTGTTCATAAATCCGTTGAACAAAGTAAAGTTCGCAGGACAGTTGAAAATGTGGTGGGTATCATGTGGGCCCCACCAAATGCTGGGCATAAGTTGGGGACGGCACGGTCTATGCGAGAACAGTAGGCATTGCGCTTGTTGCTCCATCCCGACTGTAGGAATTTCAACTCCATCGACAAAAACGCCAATCTCCAGTGTTGATTAGTGTTGCTGAAGACTTCGTTGGTGATAACTGCAAGTTACCCGTAGTGAAGAAATTGTGGATTTGGTTGAGATAACCATTCACCGTACTGCATAAGTCATCAACATTATGGCCCGTCGCCATTATTGTACAGTCGTCCACTTCTACTCCTTGAGGGGGTATAGAGAGTTTAGAGAGGTAGAAGTTAAACAGGAGTGATGACAAGACTCCGCCTTGTGGCACTCCCTGCTTAGGGTCGGATATGGTGTTATCTGCAAACTTAATTCCGACCATATCATCCTTCTTCGTGGGGTTGGAGAGAGACCGGACAGTTGACCACAACTTGTTGTTGTAATCACATCTGCATCAAGTTGTGTTGTAGCACTGGCCAAGAGACTCAATCCCAAATGTCCAAAGATATGTTTGTAATTCCAAAAATTTCCAGATTTACGCAGCGACATTAAAAAAATAAAATAATGCATGTGACACATCTACTAATGTGAACCCTGACCTTTGCGCACAAAAAAAATTATTGTATTTCAGACAATAGGATCGCAGACAAGATAATACAAATTAGTTTATAAGTGAAAGGAAATAGTTTATAAGTGAAAGGAAAGCTTCCTAAAAAACCCCCTTTGAAGGGTTTATTACTCATATCAAGTTCAGTCAATTCCTGTTGAGATTCCGCGCCAAAAAATAATCCTCAATTTGTCGCAGGTTTTCTTTTAATCCAACATTTTGATCTTGATGTTAGTTGTATGTTGAAAACTGATTTCTTTCTGAAACTTTTGTGGTAAATTTCGCTTTTTTATATTACATAAAAATAAAATAAAAAAAATAATTAATCCTGTGTATTTATTTATGTATATCGTTCTTAAGACTATTTAAAAGTACATACTACAGGTAATACAATGTAATAGATTCATTAAAAATGTGTTTTTTTACTTTTTACTTTTGTAACTAATCAAAATGTTAATCTTATATTTAGTTAAATTTAAATATCATCAGCCGTATTAAAAAAAATAATGTATGCTTGATAAAGGTCCACTAACTTTTTCTTTTACATACAAAAAGATAATAAACCTTTAAAAAACATATATTATTTTGATACGGCTGCTTATATTGTAAAACAATTGTCTTCACTTTAAAAATATTTCCATATTTTTTGAAATAAGATTATTTCAAAATGCAGTGAAGTGCTTTACATAAGATGATATATTTTATGTGTTAAAACATATAATAACTTTAACTTTATATGGTACAACTTTTGTTTAATAAGGGTTTTTTATTTATTAAAGAAAGAAAAGTAAATTTCGTTTAAGAAATCATAACATAAAATAGCCATTTTAAGGTTTTACTACAAAATAATAAATGAACGCAAAATTTTTAATTGAACTGTTCTAGTAAAAGTCACATTTACAAATTTTAAACAAAACTAGTCACAAATTATAAGAAAAAATACAAAATATATAAACTTTAGATTTCCCAGTAATTCAGACTAAAATTTGCGAATCTGACTTATATTGGAACAAAACTGATACACATACATATGTGATTTAAAAAATGTTTACATATATTTCCTATTAAACTATGTACATACATATGTATATCGACTTTAAGGGCTCATTGTTTCAAATGATATAACGCCATTTGTTCGTCTTATATTTGCATTTCGTGATTTTTTCAATGAATCTAACATTTTCTTTGCCACCAGTTGATAAATGGCTGCCATTGCCTCCGTGGCTTTATCCGTCGGCAGCTGTTGCAAATGCAATGCGGTCGTTTTGCCAAATGAATCAAACACATTGTTACCATCGCTGTCTTCTTCATCAAGCACAGAAATACTTCTTTGTTTTGCCGGTGATTGTTTGACTGAAGCCACTATGGCATCAATTGCATGACTAAATTTAGAATCTCTTAAAGATTTCCTATCCATTTTAACAATTTTATGTTTGCGATCTTTTTTGATATTGTTGTCTCTATCCCCATCTCTGTCTCTACTAGTATCTTTAATTCTGTTACGTGCTGAATGTAGAAAATTTGACGAAGGCGGCAATGTAGTTTTTCTTAGTATTACTACCGGGTGTAGAAAATCTAAATCATGATAATAAAAAAGATTGGGCCTGTAGTTGACCCCCATATCTTTGGAAGCTTCTAATTTCTTTTTCTCCGAAACGTAAGCAGAACGTAAATTTTTAACTTTGCGCTTTACATCGTCCATTTCTTTGCCACAGGCAGACGCTATATCCAGCCATGCATTTAGCTTGGTATCAAAGTTATTGTAATCTTCATGAGTAGGATTCCACAGACATTTATATTCTTTATAGAGATTAATCAATTGAGTGATTTCTGATCTTGTCCAATCCATTTTTTATGATTTTATTTACAAATTCTACGCGTTTTTAATTTATTTCTTATCTTTACTTAACATGTATGTTATAATAGTTGTTAAAGCAATTTAAGCGTAAAGTTAGCAACCGAAAGAATAATAATTTTACCAGGGAATTAAGATACTGTTTAAAAAAATCAACCGCATTTTTCAAATTAACCGCATGTTAAATTGATGGATAAAAATTAGGAACTTAATGAAGTAAGTTTAAAGGAATCATAAACATAAAGAAAAGATTCAGAACTATTATGTTTTTTAATTTTCGTTTTTAAGTCCATGATCCGTAGTTTACCAAGCTTTTAAAAATTTTTAAATAAAAATAGGGGTATAGCCTTCTATCGGATAGAAGTGCTAAAATTCGTCGAGAAATGTTTTTAAATTTATTAGTAATATATTTAATTTCATTTTGTGTTACTTTTGCTCCAAATGATTATTTAATTAGGCTTTACAGGAAAAAACCCGCTTCTTCCTAAAAAAAATAAACTTCAACAAAATGATATTTGATAACAAAACAAATTTATTGGGAACTGTTGTAATAAAAGAGAACAAATTTATCTGCATCTCAAACAAAAATTTTACGTTTGCCTTCATACAAATTTCTCTAAAGTATACTTAACGTTAGAGACTTTTGTATCAAGACAAAAGAACATTTTGTGTCCGCAATTGTCAAATTCTATCTCTCTCTTCAAAATGTTCCGTGTGGACCAATAAGAAATAGATAGATTGCGCAATATATTTCGCATTAAATGTTTAAACATAAAGCTAAGCAATAATGTTTAACATAAGCTGTCAAATTTATTGTTCTCTTTTCATATTTATATTTTTTAACAAAACAAAGATGGAAAATAAATTAATCTTATTTAAAAAAGATAAATAAAAATAAAAACAGAAAATTTTTGTAAAAAAGACAAAATTAAATTAAAATTTCTCATCCACTTTTTCTCCACCACTTAACATAAAGTTGGAAACAAAACTTTGTTCTCGTTATTTATAATGTTAGGAAATAAAAATTTTTTCGTGGAGACGTAGAAATTTTTAACATAAAGTTGGATACAAAATTTTGTTCTCGTTATTTATAATGTTAGGATATAAAAATTTCTTCGTGGAGACGTAGATTTAAAAACACACAAAGATGTATCAAAACAGAAGTAAAATTTTAAATCCTAACTAACTTTTGTATGTAAATTTTGATAAGAAAAATAAATAATAATAAACCTTTATAAAACATAATTTTTTTTGTAAATACGGCTGTAAGAAGTTAATTAATCTTATTAATACATGAACATAACTAGTCGTCTTCACGTAACATAAAATATTTTACATTAACACTAACATCATGTTAATGATAAATGTAGATTGTTCAATTTGATATTAATATTAATTTTTTCCGTGTTTAAACATTTGCTTTAACAACCGTATTTAAACATCGAAAAAGTAACATTAAATTGAACGATCTACATTTAACAGTAAAATGATGTTAGTGTTAATGTTAAATATTTTATGTTACGTGAAGATGGAAAATTTTTATTTACTGTTCATCCGTTAAATTCATTACACTAATTATGAATCAACTCTGTCTATTTGCTGCTATCAAAATACAACTCTACATGGTTTTATCCGTTGTATACAACATTGAAATTCAACTGCAACCTACTTCAGGTAGAATCCGGCGTTCAACTTTCTTTTTGTCTTCATCGTCTGACAAGTACGGACGTGTTAAAGAAACTGAGAAATGGTGAGTTGAAGAAAATTTTGTGATAGAAAGTAATTAAAAGTGCTTGAAAACAAGTTTGGGATAAAGAATAAAAGTGATATAATTAATTACATCCAAGAAATAAATTTTGTTTATTTAAGTTACTTCCATTAAGGTTAAAAAAGACACGTTTTAAAATTGTCAGCCATTTTGTTTTTAACTTAACCTCAAAGTTTTATAATGTGCACATGTTTAATCCCAAATTTTGTTTTATTTTAGTCTCACCGTAAATTCTCGGCTCCTCGCCATGGTTCCATGGCCTTCTACCCCAAGAAGCGCTCAGCTCGCCATCGTGGTAAGGTTAAGGCTTTCCCTAAGGATGACCCTAGCAAACCTGTCCATTTGACTTGTTTCTTGGGCTACAAAGCTGGTATGACTCATATTGTTCGTGAGGCCGACCGTCCTGGTTCAAGTAAGTGTGCTTCATATTATCTATAAAAAAAATGTAATCAGTAAAATTTCTGTGATGAGAAAAAGTTAATTTATTATGGTTAGAACAAAAATGATTTCTATGATTATAAAGTAACTAGGGCGGACTGATTTTCGTGAAATACAAATAAACTATTTGCCAAAAATAGAGTATTTTCCTAATTCTATTTTATATATTTTTTTTTACAGAGGTAAACAAGAAGGAGGTCGTTGAAGCTGTGACCGTTTTGGAAACCCCACCCATGATTGTGGTTGGTGCTGTCGGTTACATTGAAACTCCCTTCGGTCTACGTGCCTTGGTTAATGTCTGGGCTCAACATTTGTCCGAAGAATGCCGTCGTCGTTTCTACAAAAACTGGTAAGTCTTCTTCATTTATGTAAAATTTTTGCATTAAGACCACGTGGTGTAGAATTTTCTGTAAAGATAAAGACGCATTTGTTAAAGTCTTCTTATTTAATGATGATAGATGGTATCTGAGAGCAAACTAATGAGGATACTTTATTACCGTCTCTGCTGCCTTCCTTCTGATAAAAAAAGGTTTAACAAATGTGTTAAGAAAATTAGTGGTCATATAAATTTGAGATTTTTGTCATGATTTTACTTAATTTGTTGTTAAATATAAAGTTCTTCGATCAGCTTGCTGAGAGAGCTTTTAAAATCTCTGTTGGTCGTGTGAGCTCAAATTAAGACTGAAAACTTTCTGTAAAGAAGTTTTTCGGGAAAATGAAATAATTTGCTAGTGAGCACGGCAGGAAGTTGTAATCTCCGCTCACTTATAGGTGATGAGGTTCTCTTCCCTTTTGTTTATTTTAAAACAGCTATGAAATTGTGTTTTCTGGCCATAAACCAATGGAGCTATAAGCCTATCTTTAGAGGAATTAAATATCTCAAAATGTGACACTACATACACACGTATCGTCGTCTTCATATTTCGCATAGTCGACAGAAAATGAATGCTTTAACCCATATTGAGTTCAAAACTAAAAGCAAGATTTCATTGTTATGATCAGGTACAAATCTGAAAGAAAAGCTTTCACCAAGGCCGGCAAGAAATGGACTGATGATTTGGGCAAGAAGAGCATTGAAAACGATTTCCGTAAGATGCTTCGTTACTGCAAGGTCATCCGCGTTATTGCTCACACTCAGGTAATTGTTTAAATATTTTTAATATGTTAATAAAAAAAGCGACGTCCTTGGCCTCTGGCGCAGAGTGCTGCTCTAAAACTTTCGGGTTTTAGGGCGGTGCGAAGTGTAGGAGTTCCTAAAAGGCGGTCTTGCTGGAATGCTCGATGTCCAGTCACATACCGCAACGTCGCAGATTAAATTGCCCTTCGGGTGGCGATTTTTGATATATTCCAGTAACTGTTCATAGTCGCTCAGGCCGTGATTGTGCAGTTAAACCATATCACAAACAAACCCATCATACTAAATACAGTATATTGAAGTAATAAAAATTTAAATGTGTTTAAATGACTAATTTGGTGTTCTATTTTCATTTGTTTAGATCCGTTTGATCAAACAACGTCAAAAGAAAGCTCATGTTATGGAAATCCAATTGAACGGTGGTTCCATTGAAGACAAAGTTAAATGGGTCAAGGAACATTTGGAAAAGCCCATTCCCGTCAGCAATGTCTTCGGTCAAGATGAGATGATCGATTGTATTGGTGTTACCAAGGGTAAAGGTTTCAAGGGTGTCACTTCCCGTTGGCACACCAAGAAATTGCCCCGCAAGACACACAAAGGTTTGCGTAAGGTTGCTTGTATTGGTGCCTGGCATCCTTCTCGTGTGTCCACCACTGTGGCACGTGCCGGTCAAAAGGGTTACCACCACCGTACAGAAATCAACAAGAAGATCTACCGTATTGGTGCCGGTATCCACACCAAGGATGGCAAGGTAATTATAATCTTCTTATTTATTTTGCCTTTTTTTCTGCTGTGATGATAAACTCATTTAAGTTCCGACATCAAACATATAAAACTTATTTTGATTAACCACATGATAATTCAAATGATAGGACTGATTAATTTGTTTATTCAAAAATATTTTAAATTTTGTTTTAAATGTGTTACTAATTTACCCCTTTGTTTTTATTTTAGGTTATCAAAAACAACGCTTCCACCGAGTACGATTTGACCGACAAATCCATCACCCCCATGGGTGGTTTCCCTCATTATGGTGAAGTTACTAACGACTTCGTCATGATCAAGGGCTGTTGTATCGGTTCCAAGAAACGTGTTCTTACCTTGCGTAAGACTTTGTTAAAACACACCAAGCGTGCTGCTTTGGAACAAATCAAACTCAAGTTCATCGATACATCCTCCAAGATGGGTCATGGTCGTTTCCAAACCCCTGCCGACAAATTGGCCTTCATGGGTCCCCTCAAGAAAGATCGTATCAAGGAGGAGCAAGCTGCCACCACCAGCGCTGCTGCTACCACTTCTGCTTAAATTGGTGTTTTCTTCTAAATTCATACATATTTGTTTTTATGTATTTTGGAGATTTGTTTTATCCATATGACATGGATAAGCAAAAAATAAAGAAAAGATTAATAATTAAGTAACTAAAATCACTGTTATTTTCTTATATTTTTTCTATATCTGCTGTGATATATTTAAATTAGAATAGTAGTTTGATAATTTTTAGTATTAAAAAATAAAATGTTTAAATATTTGATGTTTAAAGATGTTTAGCTTATGTCGGTTATGCATTTATGCTGATATAAAATATAAAATTCGGTCCATAGTTTATAATAGCATTCATATAAACTCACTTTCGGGAACTCCCATGAAGTGCATAAATTCATAAAAATATTAGTATTAACGTAATATTCTGTATTACATAGGTCCAAGACCCATTCCCGAATTTTGATGGCATAGATTACTATTAATCAGAGCTGTAAATGAATCATTCGTTTTTGAATTGACTCATTCACTGTAGTTTTGGGTGAAAAATTTATCAGATATGTGATGCAAAATCGATCCTTTTGAAATTGAAACGGTTTGAAAAATTGTGTGAATACACATACTTGGAAATTGGTCCATCCGATGGAAAAAGTTTTTTATGATTATTTCTATCCATTTAAATATAGTTAATTTTTTTAATAAATGTTTACGAATTCGTTCACACATTAAAAGAATGCGTCATTTTTCAAACAAAGCCCACTTACATTGGGGATTTCCTTTGGAAAAAATCGCTTCAACTTTTGTGTTTGTTGACAAGAGGTGTAGAAAAGCAAGCGGGGTAAGAAAAGTTACACGTCGCAAAGCTAAAAATTTCAGGAAATTTTTTCAAATTTTAAATTTTTCTTATTTGTTGTTTTTTTATCATTTTTTAAATAATTTCACAATACATTTGTGTGTAAAGATAGAGGGGATTTCGAAGCAACTTGAAAACAAAATATCAGAAAAAAATCCTGAGATAATCCCCAATGTAAATATGCTCAAAGTTTGAAAAATTCTTTACAAGAAAACTCTTTTGTATAAATAAATTATTACCAAATGTTTTTATAAATATATGCACAATTGTGGTTATTGAAAAAATTACGTATAAAATCCAATATTTTAATTTTTAAATCGTACGACTTGTAATTACATCAAACCAAAAAAAAAATATCAACAATTTTTGATATTTTTTTTTCAAACAATTGACATTTTATAGTGTCAGTACATGACACGATCAAATGTTTTAATCATCAGCTTTACGAGTCGTATATTGAAAAAAAACCCTTATAGCTATTAAAATTAGTTGTTTACTCTTTCTTAATTCTCCTTCCTTTTGGTTTCAAATATTCATCAACTATATAGTAGCTGATATTTAAGTATGTTACTACAACATTATGATATTTCCAGTAATATACATATGTATATAGCAAAATTTATAAACATATACAAATGATTAAAAATAAACAATTTTTTATTTTGATTACTTTAATTACATCGATTTTAACTATCCATGTTAAACATTATTATACAACTATATTTTTAATTTGGTTGCTTTAGCATTAATGTAAATTCAAATTAAATTATTTTTAAATAGGTAGTTAAAGGTAGTTAAGTGGAACGATTATCTAGCTATCTTGTTGACTAAAATTAATTGAGTATGAACCGGTATTGGGATCTTTTTGCATTTTAAAATTTGATGTCGATAAACCGAATGGTTTTAATATCATATTTCCCAAATCTTTCAGTTTATCAAGCATCTCGGCCTTTAAACGTTCATTGCGTTCTTCAATAATAGGAGGCAAACGAACTAAAGCTTCGCGAGCATCATTTTGACCAGGATCTAACTCGTAAACTTGTTTATAGTCCGCCAAAGCTTCATCTAATTTGTCTTCATGTTCATATAGTTTCGCACGTCTAAAAAAATATATATTTTATTTACATATAAAAATGGGAAAGCATTTGAAAAAGTTAAATCCTTAATACTTGCCTCAATAAAGCACGAACATATTGTGGCCATAATTCTATAGCTTTTGTGCAATCATCAATGGCAGTTTTTTTGGAATCCAATTTAATTTTCGCTGCTGCACGATTCCCAAACAATATTGCTCTTTCTTTGGTGGCGTTTAAGGGACAAATTTTTAAAGCTTCTGTATACATATCTACAGCTTCTTCAGCATTATTATTTTGGAATAAAGCATTTGCTTTCAATTTCAATTCGTTTGCTTTTTGTTTATTGGCTTCCAACTCTTCTGGCGACATAGATTTCTCCTTTTCTGCCAACTCATTTTCATCGATTTCCTCGTGTATATATTCTGCGTTTGAATCACATTCCTCCTTTTCCATTTTACTACCACTGGCGATGTTGTCTTTTTTATTAACGTCGTCATCGTCGAGCTTTAAATTGGTTTGCTGTTGTATTATTTCCTCAACTATTTCTGCATTAGATTTCTTGGTTTCATCTCCAGAAACTGCTGGTGCTGTTGGTGATTCTGTGCTACATGTATTTGCTGTGGACTCTTCACATACTGCATCTTGATACTCATCATCACTACCAACTATTTCAGATATTTCTGGCATATTTTTATTATTTATTTAAAAAAATTAATATTATAATAGGAAATTACACAGTTATTACAAAAATTACTTTTAGTACAACTCACTTTTGACAAATTAGTTATGACATTTTCATTGGGTATTATTCTAGAAGTTATCGATTTGCAAACATATAGTAATAACAAAAAAGTGTCAGCACTAATTGTTAAGATTTTGACATATTTCTTCGAATTATTTTTTATTATTATTCCTTTTAAAAAATATTGTATATTATTTACTTTATTATATTATGGAGATTCACATTTTTCCATATTTCGAGATGTTTTGTTCATGTGTGATGATACATAAGTCGTAAGCCAAAAGAAGAGGTTGTTACTTATAGATCCCCTTATCCATTTAAGGGTTAATACATAGTGAATCAGACAACCAAAAGTAAAAAGACAGTTCCACGTTTTGTAAAATAAACAAAAAATAAATAATACCGTAATCAGAATCAATGGAAGATTCAATAAAATTAACAGATTTTATATTAGAAACATTCACTGAAGCTAAAGTTCCTGAACAAACATTGGATGTAAGCTTCGAAACGGAAATTAAGGTAATTGTTGCATTTAAGCTGGGACACAAACTATTTGAGAATAAATATTTCTGTTTAACCGTCTTTTTAATGACCCGGTTAACGGGTTTCTAATACATATTAAAGAAAGTGATAATTTAAAGTTTCCAGGTTCAGAAAATGGACAGGAAAAGTGCAAAGATGTAATATTTCCCTTTTCTCGTTCACCCTTAAAGAATGTAACTATTAAACATTCCAATATTTTAGTAGATTCTAAAAATGATGCTGCACAGGACAAGGATATCATAGAAATTACTTTGGATATAAAAGTAAGAGATTTTATTAATAATAAAAATAAATATAATTAATGATTTTAATAGAATTTGCAGGAGTTTGAATTCCAGCCTGGTGATACTATTGCAATATTACCCTGTAATACGAATGAAAATGTCAATGAATTGTTACAATTGCTAGACTTGGAGAGCAAAGCTGATACTCTATGTTCTGTTAAAATTTCAAAATTATGCACAAAAAAGTCAGCCAAAGTTCCTGCTTTCATACCTACTCTAACGACTCCCCGTGAAATTCTACGTGATTGTTTGAATTTAAAAAGTATATTGAAAAAGAATTTTTTAACAAGTTTAGCTGATTATTGTACGGATGTTGAAGAAAAGAGATTTTTAAAATGTTTGTCATCTAAAGAAGGTTCTGCCTTTTATAATAAGCTAATAATGGAAAAAGGATTTAGCCTAATCGATATCCTTAAAAATTGTCCAACTTGCAAACCACCCTTTAGTTTAATTGTTGAACATTTAACAAGACTATTACCGAGACCCTACTCTATAGCAAATAGTCCTCTAAAAACAACTGACGAAATAACTGTAATATTTTCCACACTAGATAAAAATCCTGGTGTAACAACAAATATGTTAAAAGAAGTAATTTCTAACGAATCACCATCACTATTAATGTATCTTAGGGAACCTAACTATTTTCGTTACACCGAGGAAAATTATCAACAAAATCAAATTTTAATTGCTATTGGTACAGGCCTAGCACCTTTCCTAGGTTTTCTTCAACACAAACATTACATGCTAACGAAAGAAAATAAAGAAAATCCCGGAACCACTTGGCTTTTTGTAGGAACAACCAGCATGCAGGCTGTAATACATCGTGAGGAGTTGTTACAGTGGCTATCAACAAACACACTAAATAAATTTGAGGAGTCTTATTCACGCAGTCCAACTGCTCGTTACCATTATGTTCAAGATGCTTTAGAAACTAATGCACAACCATTAGTAGAATTACTAATGAAACCAGAAACCATAATTTATTTATGCGCTGATGGTGGACAAATTTCTAAATCTATAGAGAAAACGCTACAAAATATTTTGTCAAAAGAACTATCTATAACTGAGGAGGAATCGGTGGCAATGTTGAAAGATTTTAAGGCTAAAAGAAAATATAGAGAGGATATATGGTTGTAAATAAGAAATTTAACTTTTTAATTGGATTTATACTCTGATATTAAATTAAATTCAGCTTTATGATGCTTTGTTTTATAAAATAAATTGCAAAAGGGAAAATAGTTATTGTATTAATAAACAAAATATAATGAGTGAATCAAAAGCCATTAAAGGAATAATAATTTTGTTTAATATTTTTCAGGACAATTAATAGCTCTGTTCCAGTAGCTATAAAATTTACAAGTTTTACCCAAAAAAATTCTTGGTACGGGAAGAACGCTCCTGTATTCTGACTACAACCTGCAAGTCTGACAAGTACTGTCACAAATTTTCAGACTTGTAACTCAAACATTAACGAAGTTAATGATTTTTATTAAGTTATAAAATAACATAACAAATAAAAAACAATACATTACTGCTTTATGTTTTAACATTTATTGCGAAATAGGTTTCTTATTGGTCAACACGTAGTATTTTGAAGATAGAGATTGAATATGACAATAATGTCTACGTGTAGACTAGTGATCAGGAAAATAAAATTAACCAATAACCCTTGAAAAATATAATATTGAAAACTTATGGAACAGCGATATCATAATGAAAGGTACTTTATTCCGTATTACCTATATGATATCATTTGATTTATTGGGTGGTGACTAGGGTTGTCAAATATTTGACATTGAACTTAATCGAATATTTTATAATTATTTTTTAATTTTTGTGTAATCTAATAAAATTTTAATTTTCTTTTCTTGTTCGAAGCATTATTATAAATTTAAAAAAATCAGTAACGTATTTCTTTTCAGACCAAAAACCATTGTCATACATTCCCAATCACTTGAATTATTAAAATAATTATTGAAATGTATAACAAATGAATAAAATCATAAAAATAAAGCATTTGCATATACTTATGTGTGTTGCAAAATTTTCATAATATAAGAATAACTTCTACGTTTCCCATTTATTCTAACTTTAAGAATATGTTAATAAATCTTTAGAAAACCTTTTATATATATTTTTTTTCAATAATACTTCAGTGTCCAAACAAAATTTTTAATTATCAAAAGTCAAAAACTGATTTTAAAAATTATTCGAATAATCGTTAAAAACTTATTCAATAATTTTTTATTCTAAACGAAAAAAAATTTGTTAGATCGAAAAAAATAAAATAATTTATTTAGCCTTACAGTGCTATTCTGGAATTTATGATAGTTATCATTTATGAGTTGTTAATAAAACGTTCTTGGACATCCGGCGGTTTTCAAATTACCTGACTTCTAAAGTTAATCTGTGACACAACTGCAAAGCTTTATTTATATTCAAAATCTCATGGACCAATGCTTACCAAAATTTAAAAAAGTTGCATTTATGAGAAGTTTTTGTGCTGTGTTAAAAGCAAATTAATTTCAATAATTTTATCAAGTTTTGGAAACAACTCCCGCTTTTGTATACAATTGCACCGGTCTAAAATTAAAATCAAAATGGAGCTAGAAAGGTAAGAGGCAACAAATTTTTCATTATTTTTGTATTTATTCCACATAATTTCAGTAAAAAGAATAAAAAAGAAAGGACTACTCCCGACCAATTGCGGTTTTATGTAAATTTTTTAAAAAGTCATCGTCAAATGGTCACAGGAAAGAACTGTCCGACATCTAAGAAGATGTTGGATGAATTGTGGAAGGAGGTTGCCGATGGTCTCAATTCCATGCGTGGTCCATCACGCGAACCCCACAAATGGAAGGAGGTAAGCAAATGCATTATAATCTAATTGTATTACATTCAAGTTGAATGATTCAACACATATTTTATAGAGTTTGCAAGTATGGAAAAACCAATTGAGATGCCTAGTTGTATCGTGCTGTGAAGGTGCAACAATATTGATATGGGTGCAGTCAATCGCCCCGATTGTTCCCTTTATGCCAAATGTATTGTGGAATCTACAAAAATAGTTTTTGCACTATAAAATTCTCAATTTTGAAGACCACAACTTACCCTATTTTTATTTTAATCTTCTCGTCAAATGTTTTTGGAAAACATATTTCACTTTTCTTTCTTGCTATAATGAGATCTGATATAGCAGCTAAAGATCGGGATACAGATGATTGACTGAAACTTATATCAGTGTTATTAACCACACATGCATTGAAAAGATCCATTTGCAAAAAAATATACTTGTGCGACAAAAAAACGCCAGAACCAAATGGTAGTTTTGTGCTTTGCGTATCATTACTGGTTCCAAATCTTGCAATGAGTGAAATGCACATCTCTTTTGGCAAACGAATATTTTTAATTAAACAAATTATCCGGAATGTTTAACGGTATTACTTACTATCACGTAAAATTCCGTAAAACTTCCACGCATTCGAGTGTAGTCCTTCTTTTTCCCTCATGAAGGCGAATAGAAGAAGTTCTTCCATTTTCCAATAGTATTAAAAAACTGATTTTGTACTAGTTTTTTTTTTTTTTTTCAGAAATATTGTCATGTGCTATTTTGAAAGTTATAATTATCATTGAAAATTAAAACAAAAAGAGATTTTTTTTGAAACTCAGAATAGTAAATTGAAGTTATTGTCATTACCACCATAAATACACTTGTCACTCGCTCGAGAATAGCACTGTTATTCATAATAAAATTTTCAAATTTCCATACAAATTTGATTAATAAATTATTTATAAATTTTATTATGAATAAGACAGTCAGTCTTGGACTTTAAAATGTAAATTTGTTTTTATGTTAGTTAGCGCTGAACTACTCTACCTAAAAAAGGATGGTTCAAAGAGCTTTTACCTGGAAGACCAATGAAAATTAAAACAGGTAAAAGGGGTAGACCTAGAAAATTATTTGATATTTCAGAAAACATTGAACATGAAAACGAAGTAAATCTAATAAACCAAAATGATCCGTTAACCCCTGAAGATGTCCAGAATCTGAAGAATGGAAAAAGACTATGAAATCCGAATACGAAACTTTAGTCAAAAACAAAACCTGGATTTTAGTGAACTATCCAAAAGATAAAAACGTTGTCGATTGCAAATGGGTGCTACGTAAAAAGTATAAAGTTGATGGAACTATAGAAAGATACAAAGCTAGACTTGTGTCAAAAGGTTTTACGCAAATACCAGGAATAGACTATAATGAAACGTTCGCACATGTGGCAAGAATAAGTTTAATACGGTTATAAATAGCTCTATCTGTAAAATTAAAACTGGACGTGCATCAACTGGATTTTGTAAATGCTTATTTAAATGGAGATATAGATGAAACAATTTATATGAAAATTCCCAACGAAACAACAATATCAAGGTAAAGTGTGTTTTTTGAAGAAAGCTCTATACGGTCTAAAGCAGTCTGGAAGGCAAAAATACATAAAACTAGATGACAAATTGAAATTTAAGTCACTAAACTCAGACAATAGCATTTATATGTTAAAACAAGGTGAATATATAATATTAATTGCTATTTATGTCGATGATTTGATAGTAGCAACAAACAATAAACAGAAGTGGAAAGAATTAAAAACTGAATTGGAAAAATCATTTGAAATGAAGTATCTAGGTCGTTTAAACCTTTGTTTGGGTATTGAATTTAAACAAGATCTACGTAATATATTGAAACGTAAATATATTAAAAAATATTTTGAAAGAATTTAATATGGAGGACTGTAAACTAGCCAAAACGCCATTTAATACTGGTATAAAATTATCAAAGGAGATGTGTCCAACAGGCAATGAAAAATCTGAGGTAGAAAAACTACCATATCAAAACCTTGTTGGATCACTTATGTACTTAGCAGTTTCAATCAGACACGATATTGCTCATTTGGTAAGCGTGTTGAGTCAGTACAATACTAATTATGGAAAACAACACTGGATTGCTGCCAACTGAGTTTTACGTTATCTGAAAGGAACTCAAAATATTGGTATTAACTGGCTACGCTGATGCTGACTGGGGAGCATATATATTTAAATTAACAAATTCAGCTAATAAGCTGGGATTCATGAAAACAACGAACCGTAGCAATGTCAACGACTGAAGCAGTATATATGTCTCTATCGGAATGCACAAAAGAAGCGATTCATCTAAGAAGATTTTTAGAAGAAATACTGGGTAGTCAAAGATCAACAGCTATTTTTAAGGATATATCCATATGTTTTTTTTTTCACAATAGAAAAAAACATATGGATATATGTACGTCATCATTTTGTTCGAGAAAATGTTGTTGTGCATTTTCGAGTTATTTGATTATTCGAACAATGAAAAAGTCGCGTAAAATGAATACTCTAATTGTAACGTATCAAATTTTTAACTTTGCTATATATATAAATACGGGATCCCAGGATATCAAACTTGCTTTCCCAGTAAACTGCATTTCCTAATTGTATCTTTTTTTGCAACATTTTGCTTGAGAACTATTATTAACATTCGATACAATTAAAACAAATTTATACGAAAAATAAAAAGACAAGAAAAAGTAAATAAAATTAATTTAAAAATTAACGAATATATTTAACAAAAATAATGTGCTTAAAATTTATAATTTTTTATGATAAAATAATGCTTTATTTTTATTGTGCATTAAAAAAAATATATAATAAAATAAAATAAAATTTATAATAAAATTAAATAAAATGTACAATTTATTTTTATATAAATATATTATAGGAATATAAACATATAAAAAAATTATTATGAAAAAAACTATAGACTGTAGTTTTATATAAATTGTTTTTATTATTTTTCAAACTCCTTTTTTTTTTTGTTTTTTGTTTTTAATTAAGATTATACTATACATAAGTAAAATATAAACGGAATATATTTTGTAATACAGACAGTTTTCATTTAACAGGCTTTTAAGTTTGTTTAATATTTTTATTATATATTTATTTTCTACATTCAAAGATATGACCATTAAAAATTGTAATTTATGTATAAAAAATGTAGTTTATTATTATTATTTAATACAGGTGGTTATTTTAAAATATTTTATAACTAATTAATTAATCAATTGTTAAGAAATTTGTATTGTATTTTTTTGTTTGGTTATTTATCTTCATTTTTTCTTTATTAAGAATATCAGTAACAATACTGGGTATTTTAGAAATTTTCTTCGTTGCTAATACATTAGGGAAAACATTTTTATTCTTTTACTTATTTTTTTATTTTTTAAAAACACTTAATTGGTTTTAGGTAAAAAAATTTAGTTTTAATATAATTTTACTATATATTACATATATTTAATTAAAAAAAATCTATGTTTAATTATTTTAAATGTTTTCGAATAACTACATTTATTGAATAAAGCCAAAAATGCAAAATTTATTTTATTATTTAAATTATTTTTTACAGGGCACTTAAAAATTTCTTTTAAATTCTAAAAAATTATATGAAAGTTGTTAAACTTCTTATTTATATTTTAACTATTTCGTAAAAAAACTTGGCATTTTATTTAGGTTTTACTTTAAGACAAAATTGTGCGCAAAAAAAATTGCTAACATTTTTATTTTTTTGTTTGTAATTGATTAAGCATTTGTTTTTTTTTTCTATATTATTTTGTGTAATATTTTACAGCTTTATCATATGTATTGAATTTAAAGATAAAAAAATGTACAGTCTACTTTTCAATTGATATTTCTTAAAAAATACATAAAATTGCATTTAAATTGTTTTAACTAATACCAAATGGATTTTTGAAAGAATTTATTTTATTTTTTTCATATTACCTCAACCAAAGAAATTATTTGTAAACTTGCATTTATAACTTAAGAATTTCCCTAAGAAAAAAAAAAAACTAAGATTTGAAATTATTTTGATTAACATCAGGATCATGTAAGAATTATTTAAACAAAATTTATAAGTATAATTACAAGTTTATAAAGATTTTCTGTGTGATTTTCATACATGTATGTATATATATATTTAATATGTTATATTTTATTTCTACATTTATATATGTAGATTAGAGTGCCATAGATTTAGATATAATTATTAATTACTTCATCGATGGTTATTGCAAAATAAATATTATTTTACTAAAAATTAATACAAAAAAAAAAAGTTAATTTGTTTTAATTTGGAGCAATTAAAAGCTAAACTATGTACTTCTTTTAATGCGGTAAAAAAGAATTCAAAATGTATATTTGCTGTAATACTTTTTATACTTAAATTTACAATTTTTATTTTTTTAATAAAAAATTGTTATATACCCAGGAAAAAATTTAGAACACTTTGTAAAATCATTAGTTGTAGAACTGGTGTAATCAGAATCACTTCAGTTTCTTTAACAACATCCTCAGAACTAGTGATATCATAACCAATTCTGACTCCAATGGTCTAGAATCTATTTGTGGATTTAAATAAGTTTTAAATAATGTTTTAGAGAACTAGTTCTTAAGAACTAATTCTGTATGACTTCTATATCACTTCTGAGAATANNTTTCATTAGAATAAACAATTAAAAATTTTGTTCTGAATTAGTTCTAGAATCGTTCCATAAAACGAGTGTTGGCTAGCTAACACTGCCTAATCATTAGTCGTAACGCCAAAGTAGAACAAGTACAGGCTATTTTCATAGGTTCTGGAACTAGTTGTAGAACTAATACAATTTTTCCTGGGATAATAAAATAAAAATTCATTGGAGTTTAGTTATTTACTAAACTCAATAGGAATTGTAAAGATATTTTATTTTTTTGCTAAAGAATATGTATGAAAAGTAATAATAGTTTATAGAAAGGGTTTTGAATTTATTTATATTCTTCATTTAGTTCCTTTTCAAAATATAGGAAGCTTTTTTGTTAATATAATAAAAATAAAAATTAACTACAGTACTGTGGCAAACAGAAGCAATAATTTTTTTATTTTTTATTATTAAAACCAGAAGAAATGGTTTTCGTAAAAAAATGCATATTTTGTGGACATAGGTTTCTACAAAATGTTTAAAAACACCCTTCAAAACAGGCGCGGATCCAACTCAAGCTTTTGGGGGAGGAAAATAGAATGATTTTCCCAGAAGAAATGTTTTTCGTAAAAAATGCATATTTTGTGGACAGAGGTTTCTACAAAAGGTTTAAAAACTCCCCTCAAAACAGGCGCGGTTGGATCCGCCAAGCTTTTGGGGTAGGAAAACAGAATGATTTTCTCAAGTATTTCCTCAAAATTTTTGTTTTAGTATATATTTTGTATTAAGCACTTTCATTTTGGGGAGAAAAATTTCCTTTTTTTCCTCCCCGTGGATTCGCGCCTGCCTCAAAACATAGTAATTTACTTAAATGTGAAATTTAGAACTAATTGTAAAGAAGCGTTAATAGCTACAGTTATCATTGATCTAATCAATTTAATTTTAACGATCTTTTCAAGTTTTTTATGCTACTAGGGAGATATTTGAAAACCATTAATTCGTTCTCCAAAGTGAAATAAAACATTTTTAAAAAACAATTTACTTCATGTGTACCAGATTTCTTAGCTACACAAGGAGTTGTAAGTTATTCTTCTATGTACATTAATTTTAGAACTAATGATTTTGGAACATTTTCTAAAATTGGAAACAATTTTATAATTTATTTTTTTATTTTCCTAAATTGTAAAAAGTATTTTAATGCACTATACATTTTAAATTCTCGCTTCAACTGTTTTGTGATGTTTACTTTATTTAATTTTTTTCTATAAATAGTTTTAAGTTTTTTATTTTTATTTTTTTTTAAGATTCTAAAGACCTAATGGCACTTTTTATATTTAATATAAGTTAAATATTTCTTTAATTTATCTTTTTTTTTTTTGGTAAATTTTAATTTTAATATAATTGCATCAAAATATAAATGTTAGTAATGAAAATATAAACAAACTGTTATTAAATGCTAGAGAGAGAGAGAGAAAAAGAAATAAAAATAAATTGCAAAGAAAACTTGGTTTAAAATCGCTTAAATCACATTGTTTTAATTAATAAAAGAAAAACTTAATATTTTATTACGTCTTAATAAATACGTATTTTTTAAACTACATATTATTTTGCTCAATATTATGTATTACATATGTATATAGTATATATATCTATTTTTGAGTATATTTTAAAATATACTCACACATTCAATTACATTAAAATTTAAATAAAATTTTGGCAATATTTCTTTCTTTTTTTCTTTTCTTCTTGTTACTAATAAAATAAAAATATTATAGTTTGTTTGTTTCTTGTAAAGATTAATTATTTATGTTTCGTTTTTTTTTCATGTTTGTAAAATAGCACATTAAATACATATTTATACGTATCCTTAAAAATTATACATATGTATATGTATGTATATAGAATATAGTCATGTACGTTTAATTAATTTATTCTACTATAAAATAAACAAAATTTAAAGGGAAGTTTCTACGGTATTTCAAATTTTAGTTTAAATATATTTATATAAATATATTTTTCTTTGTTGTAAAACTAATTCGTTTATGTTTAGTATTAATTATTTTTCTTCTTAATTTAATATTGTGTTGTATTGTAATATTTAGTATGAATATTTTGCAATTTAATTGTATACGAAGCGTGGGTGTTTTTTTTTTTTAAAGGGGTTGGAATCATCTAGTAGATTGACTTTTCAAAACATGTGTGGAGATAACTATCATTTATTTCAGTTATAATTACATAAGGATGGTAGTGTATAGTCAGCTTAATATTTGGGTAATGTTGACGTCTTTTATTTCAGAATTCTTTCGGCCTATTTTTCCATAGTAAGTCTGCAAAAAAAAAAAATTAAAAGATAATATTATTGTTAATTTAATTATTTTTAATTTGTTTTGTAATATATAAAACAACAATTTAAAATATTTCTTAACATTTATCTAAAAGTTTTAGGCAAAACAAAAAAAATCAATAAATGTAAAAATTATCAACCAGAAAATCATTCGATTTTCATACGAGAATTGAACATTTTACTTTTGAAATCACCCTCGAATCAAATAAATTATAAACATTTTGATTTAACTATATCTTTAAAAAAAAACTGATAATTTTTTTATAATGATAAGAAAAAGTTAATACCTTATACAAATATATCAAAACTTTAAAGTAAAAAATTAAAACAAACGTAATACTAACAACAACAACATTTGCTATTATTAACAAAATATTTATACAATTTTCAATATTATCAAAATTTGGTTTTATTTTTTTTTTTGCTAAATTAATGTTTGTATACAAATATTGTCTGTAAGTACACGAACTGATTGAACCGACATTGCGCGAGTTTTATTGAATAATAATATAAATTAAAATTAATTTTTTTATGAAAAAGATGTTTCATTATGACATGGAATCCGTTTTGACATGGAATCAATGACTTCGAAATTCTTTAAAAATATAA
>MINK01172060.1:12375-33218 GCA_001735545.1 Phormia regina
AAATTGTAAAACAGCTGTTCTTACGAGTGTACTTTCTAATTATACTATGCAGTTTCATGTGTAATTTTAACTATCACTCATTGAGGCTTAAAAATGTTTTTCTTTTTACAATACTTTTATTAAAAATACTCAAATATGCAATCAAGTGGCATTTTCGACAACTTGGATTTGCTTCTGACAATTAGGTATCTAAAGAACTAAAAGAAGTTATTCCAGATTTACAGGGCTATTTTCGACCGATTGACAAACAAATTTATTGTGATAATAAAAAAATTGTGACAAAAAATTTTTAAAATTTATTTTTTTTATAAATTTCTAATGATAATTGCCACGTTCATAAAAGTAAGTGATAATAATTTATTAGTGACAACTGTCATGAATTCGAGGATATATACTTTAGTTTTAATAAAATGCTCTTGTCATTAAATATAATCGAAGGCTGGACTTTATAAAATATTTTCTTGCTAGTATTATTAATTTAGAATTTTTGTTTATAGTTAAGGCCAAAGTAAATACAAGCAGTCCGACTCTTTGATAGAGGTACCTAACTCTAAGATTGTGTTAGTAAATAGAAACTCTATTCTACAAATTAATTTCTAAAATGAACAAAATAAAATGTCTAAAATAAATAAAATATTTTTTGTAATTTGTGCAAAATGGACCCAAATAAAAATAAATGTGTTCAAAATTGTTTAAAAAATTATATAAGTAAGTGTAAAAAATCGTGTAAAAATCTCAATATTTTGAAAATTTTCATGAAAAAGTTTAATGTTTTTCTTTTTTGCTTACAGTTCTGTCAATTCACACAGAACCCATACATGTAAGATAGCAATATCAAAAATAGAGAGTCGGAATATTTTGTATACTTTGGTCATAGAAAACAATTTGTATGTGTTAGTTAAATTCTTTACAGAATAAATTAATACGTGTGAAGAAAGTAATTTGTTGTATCTAAGCAAATGAAAGGACTTCTGTTGTTTTCTATGACTTTGGTTAAGGCATTTTAATTCAATACTTGAAGATCATGAAAATAATTCATTTCAATATAAATCCGAAGTAAGGAGAAAAATATTTCTAATCTTATATTTAATTGATATCTTTTACATTAAGAAAAAAATCATGTGTAATTTTGCTTCAGATGTGTAATTTGTTCATAGGATATGTGTAGTTAGTAACATTCTTGGTGGCAACGCTGGTCTTGATACAAATTTCTCTAATGTAGACTCGACGTAACATAATTTTTCATACAATAACAAGAGAGCGAGAGAAAACTTATGTTTAATGTTTTTTTTTTCGTGCTCACAAAAT
Source organism: Phormia regina (assembly GCA_001735545.1). NCBI lineage: Eukaryota > Metazoa > Arthropoda > Insecta > Diptera > Calliphoridae > Phormia > Phormia regina. The sequence continues at coordinate 13,684 of MINK01172060.1, forward strand.
CGTTGATACAAATTGACTTGTAGACTCGCCGTCATTTATAAATTGCTCGTCGTCGAATAAAATACGTTATAACGGCAAATAAACAGAATAAAAAAATAAATAATTAGTAAAAATAATACAATAAATAATTATAACATTTTGTAATTACTATTTAAAATAAAGAAAACGTAAACTTTATATAAAGAACAAAAGAAATTCATAAAAAATCAATCTATTTTCTACCGGAATTTTATATGAATTATTAAGAAAAATTCAGTGCCTTTTTAAAAAGAGTGACGAATACTTAAAAATAAAATAAAAAACATAAAGGTTTCATTTATGTAAATTCTATATAAAATACTAAATAAAAAAATATTTAAATAGTATCTAATAAATTGCTAAACACTACACTACAAATAATAAAAACACTAGCAAAAACAACCTTAATAAAATAAAACAATAAAGAAAAAAAAAAAAACATTTTAAGCCACGCATTATAAAATAGTTTTCAATTAAATTCAACAAAAACACCAAAGCTCCCTGTACGCTTTTTTAAAAATTTTAAAAATATTTATCTATATTACTGATGATTATGATGTTACAGTGTGAATATCTGACAATAATAGAGTGAGGAAGTTGTTGTTTTTAGCAGAAAGAAAGTGATTTCAATTTTGTGTCATTTGTCTTCATCTACTTATCGTAAGAAAACAAGCTGCAACCAACAAGTGTTTTAATTTCTTTTTATAACTTTAAAGGATGATCTACTAAATAGTATTCAATACAACAAAAAAGCTAAAATTAAACATATAAACAGCAAAAACAACTTAAAGTAAAAACGCTTTTTTATAAGCTTAAAAAATATTTTTGTGGTTGATTAATTCAAGTGATTTCTTTTGCTTTTAGTTTGATTTTTTTTTAAATTTCAACTAAAAATCTTACGTAGTACAACCGACGTACGTTATTTATTTACCTACATACAAACACTTAAAATTTATAATTTTTTAAATCTTTGTGTGTGTGTGTGTCTGTATGTATACGTGTGTGATTCAACAACAGAAATTGAAAAAAAATAAACATAAAAAATAAAATAAAAAAATTATACAAGCAGCAGAGCAAAAAGCAAACAAAACAGTGTGCCCAACACATTATACATATACACACATATACTTGTTTTCCAACCATCACACGCTAAACAGAGAACGCGCGCTGTTTGTCAATACTAATAGCAAACGGTACCACCACCACCATCAATGAGAGTGAGTGTGATAGCGCTAGCGTGAGTCATCGTATCAACACACACAAAAGTGAAATGAAAATGCGGATAAAGAGAGAATCACCGTGTCTATTGCTTAGATTTATGCCAATCACCAAAGTCGGTAAGTAAAATTAAACAAAAAAAAAAACTAGTACTAAACATTAGTTCATTAAATTTTCCTTGGACATTAATAACAAAAAATATGTTGAATTTATTGAATTTCCTAGTTCCTTGTTTGATAATGAATAGCAGTCATAATATGCAAAGATCTAGTGTACTAATCAGTTGTATTCTCTTTCTCTTAATGATTTCCCTAAACGGACGGACATCGACAAAAAACAAGAAATTTTTAAATACATATATATTTTAGAATTAACATAAATATTTGTTACAAGAGAAGAGGGGGAGAGAGGATAGCAAAATTCTAGTTGGAGTGAAAAAATGTTTATGTAAGATTATTTTAAGAAAAAAATCTATGCTGAAATTCTAATTAGAATTTCAATTCATAATATAATAATTATGAGATAACTGTCAAGACTCATTGTTCTTATCAGAAATATTACAATTAACTTTTAATAGATATAAATCAGGATGGATTTGTTATGATCATACAATTTCGATAGCAATTGTACAGTTTTGTTAACAAACGATATAGCCTTTAAGAGAACATAAAATATTGCTACAGAAACAATTTAAAAAAAATTAACTTGAAGCAATCATTATGAATTAAATATATTAGGAGTAACTAATGGAAAATTTGTTGTTTACAAAATCGATCGGAAAACTAATAAGTTAAGTATAATAGATTTAATGGTGGATGTATGAAATATTGTAAAAACCCGACTTATATAAATTGAAACGTTAATGTTATACCATTTTACCTTGTATTCGTTACTCAAAATCTGATGTGGATCTCCTTAAATTGCTTACTCAAATTTTCAATGCTTTCGGAAAAAATAAAATTAATGAAAAAAATCAGGCAACTTTTTGTCTTCCAAAAGTATATTTCGACATTTCCCCCAATAAAAATAATTCAAATCAAAAACGAAACTTTATCGCATCTAATTATTTAAATACAAATCTAAATGTTCAAGACACAGGAAACACAATAGCACAATATTTAAACACCGATTGTGATATTTAATTACCATATAAAGTTTTTAAGGAAGGAATCAACTGTTCAACTACAATTGTTTTCCTAGCCTATTATTAGTGAATCTCCATTAATTCCCAAAATATTTAAAATTTCATAGATAAAACTACCGATATTGGAAATCCCCTCACTTTAAAACAGTTACCGTTGCACATATTCGTAGCCCATATAATTCAACATGATTTCGATTTTGATTCTATCAATATGTTTTTCTAATACAAAATGAACAACATTTACTCGTAACTCAGGTTGTTTACATGTTATGAATATCTCATCATCATGGCAACAAAGAAAACAACAATAAAAAATTAAAACAAAATACAAAAATAAACATATAGATGACAATTGAGTGATTAAAACAAAATGAATGATTGAATGTGATGATTGAAATGTACGTCGATCGAGCACAATTGGATATTGAAAGCAATGGGGGTGCTCTAATTAACATACCAATGCTGTAGAACTTAAATTTTATACAAAGACGACTTTAAATGGTCATAAGAATGTGTTGGTGCCTTATATAGATGCCACATTACAAATAAATAAATTAATGACACTATTGCGTCTTTAATTAGCGACAGCAAAACGGGGTTTGTGAATGAGTGTATAAAGTGAGATGGAGTGCATCATCTTACGCATCTCCCTTAGATTCTTTATATTACAAACGTAACACACATTCTCTGACGATTACTCATATTTTTATTACATTAGGAGCAATGACGGACTGAGTGGCCGGGGAATTAATAATCGTGATGAGTGTGTGATTTAAAGATGTTGATCATGATGTCGTTCATATCAACATTTCGTTTCGTGAAACGTGTAGAAACTTAAATGAATTTCTTCAGAACAATTTAATAAAAAAAAAATTGTTGAATTACTTACTTATTTTTATTTATATATTGTATTTCAGGTTCAAGCTACCTGTGTAAATTAATTCTGTCTCTTAACAATAAAACAAAACATAAAACAATATAAAAAAGATACGTAAAATAAAACTGGAACTAGTAAAAGTAAAAGATTACTCACAGTTTATTTTGAAATCAACATCACGGTTTTGTTAATTTATTTAAGTTTTTTTTTCTTATATATAATGAATGTTTTCTTTTCTTAAGCTTTTTTAAGAATTATTATTTATACTTTAGTCTTTAAAAAAAATTTATATTTTTTTGCCTTTTTGTTTAGTTATTCTTTCTGTTGTCTTAATAATGTTTATTCATTTAAAAAGATACAATATGAATATAGTAAAAAAAATGAAGAAAAAAAGCTGGAAGGAAATTTTGTAAACATTTCGTGAGTCATTCTTCAAAGACGTTATACAGACGATTTGGTTTTGTATGAGTAAATATTTGTTTTGTTTTTAAGTCATTTTATTAAAACGTCTGTTGCACGTTTAGTTTTATTCTAAATACAAGAAGCACGATTTAAAATAAGAAACTTTAAACCGTTTTTTTATTATTATTTTCCTCTCTCTTTCTCACTACTTTAACAAATAACTAAGAAAAGAAGTGTTTTTATTTGTATAAACAAGTAGACAACACTGCTTTGAAACGACCTTTCGAGTACGAGTTCGAGTTTTTTGTTGTTGTTAATTTTTCTTATTGTTTGTTATTATTTCTACTTTGTAACTGGTATTCATTCTGGTCTTTGGCATAGAGAGAAAATAATAACAACAAAAACTTGAAATAAAATAGTTGTACTTCGTCATACTTGTATAGTGGGTACCAAATAAACGTATGTATGTACATACAAGCAATTGTACGTAAAAATTTACCTCCTTTTCTCTTTAAACTTATTTGTTATTTATTTCATATATATTTTTTAACTGAAAAATGTTGTTAGTTTGGTAGTTGTTGGTATTTTTAGCATTCATAAATTTAATAAAATTTTGAACTTCTTTTTTTTTTCTTTCTTTGACAAAATTAAAGAAACTATTCGACAAGTACTTTATAATTAGTACATGTACAAGAAAAAACGGGTCTTGTTGTTGTTGGCAGAGTTGCCAAGTTGATAAAAAAAAAATATAGAATTTGTATAACTCTTGGTATAATCTATTTCAACCATGTTCTTTTATACTAAATTATTCAATTAAAACTAAATAAATATTTGATCCTTGAAATTGCTAAAGTATCATTCCCAATTTTATGTCAAAATCAATATGCATTAAGATATTAAGATCTGCAGTGTAGAAAATATACGGGGGGCATATTCGTTATTGGCTCTGAGTTGTATTGCTTTCAACACCTATGTTGTAAAGTTTTCATTGAATGTTGTCATAACAGTAAAGACCACAGAAATAAGAATTTAATTTCTATCTGAAATGAGCAAAAGCAAAACTAAGTTTCCTTAATAACTTATTGCATCAAACAAGATCTATTTTAAACTATTATTAAAATTTGCATTGCCGTAAAAATAACCTTAAGAAGTCGATAATTTTTAAATTGATAACTTTTTTTCTCTTCAAATTTATTAACAAATTAGTGATAAGAAATGACTAATATTAAATGAAATCATTAAATATTTTTTATTTAAAGGATTTAAGTTTAAATTAAACGTATTATTATTTATTATGGTAAACAACAGTAATTAATGTAAATAACAGCTGATTTTGTTTATATTTTTAAATATATTGTTTCAAATTACTCATATTTTGAAACAATGCAAACAGCTGGTATAATGAGTCAGTTTAGGCGTAATTTTTATTATATATATCTTTTATATATTTATTTTCTTATTACAGAATATAATAACAGAAGATCCAAAGATAACCTGGATACCCCTTGCGAAGAAGACGAAACTAACTCCTCGTCCACACGGACACCCTTGACGAGGAGTTGTAGTAGTCCCGCTGTTTATGGTAAGTGTAAAATATTTAAATATATTAAGAAATTTCTCTGCTTTTACGTTATACATTTCATTTTATTAAGAAAAATATATATATACAAAAATTGTTTACCTTATTGGCGAAAAAATAAATTAAAATTCGTTACATTTAAACTTACTTAACGTTTTGTTTGTTTAGAAACGGAAAATTTTATTTGTAAAAAAAGAGAAACAGAAATAAAATAAAAAAAAACGTATTTAAATATATTTGCTTAATGTTTATTATTTATAAACAATTACATTTACAAATATAGACGTCATTTAAAAATATATGTACGTTTAAATAAATATTATAATTGGTTGCTTTAGAGATTATTTTAATAACACGTGCTTTTTTATTTAACAAGATTCTTTTTTCATATTTCTAGAATTATTCTAGGGTTTTTTCATCAAGTTTTAAGTAATTAATTTATTTTTACTTGTATTAATTGTAAATGATGCTGATGGTGGCCCTGATGATGTTAATCATTTAGTTTGTAATATTTTGTATCTATGACTTCATAAAATAAATATTTTTATAAGTTGAACTTTACAAAGAAATATTTATTTCAAACACTTCGGGGAAAATTTTGTAAATCATAATTTGAGCAGCATCTATAAATGAAGTCATTAAATTATAAGGAAAAGTTATTAAAATAATGATTTGTAAAGCAAACATCGTAATAAATATCTTAATCAGAATAAACTTATTTCTGACTATTATCCTTAAACGAATTTAATTAAATATTTAAAGGTTTAAAAAAAAAATCGGTTTGAATGACTTTTGCCACTTAAATTTCCCAATAAGGTCTTGCCTTATACATGTTTGTATATTTTCAATATAGTGTTTCCCTTAATACACTTAAATCTAATGTTTTAAATTATTAGTTTTTTGGCCTGTCCATAGAATTATATAGCAGCGAAACGGAAAACAACAATATTATGGCCTTACTTTGTCTACGGTGACAGATTTTCTTGGCCTTATTTTTTCTTTTTTCAAAAACTCGTGGCACGTTATTTAACGTCACAGTGACAATGATTCACTGCAAATTTTCCAAAAAAATATGTACGTGTCTGAAATTATATATGTACATATTTGAATATATTTTTTGAAAATGATTTTTCGAATGAAACAAATTTGTTAATTGGTATAAATTTAGAACTTGTTAATAAGTCTTTTATAATTTATGATTTCAACGTGAAAAAAAAAAAAAAATAGAAAATAAAATAGAATTTTTAAATAGAATTAAGGCCGATTATTAAATTATAGCAAATTAATTTTAATGATCTTCGAAATATTAAAATTTAAATTGGGTTTCTTTAAAATTATTTTATACTGAAGCAATTCAAAAAAATATACTTTGATGTAAATTAGAAAACCTGACATCGTTAAATCCGGCTCGAAGCACTATAAACAAGTGGCCGAATAGAAGGAAAACGTTTTGAATTTCCGCCCAAACCATAACAGAACTATAGAAGGTAGAATCATTTGGGAGAGTTGTCATTTAAATTTCTTTTAAAGGCAGAAAATTTAAAAACAAATTCGAAATAAAAGTAAAGTAAAATTGTTTGTTTGTGAAATTTTAATTTTTTGCAAAAATAAATAAAAGAAATTAAACGCGAAAAATAATGTTAATATTAGCTTTTAAATAAAATTTACACATTTGTATACAATTTATTCACATTCACATTTTTTTTTAATTTTAAGAGCTTTTCTATTTTTCATATTTTTTTTTATTTTCTTTCACATTTATAATATTTAGAGCCAAAAAATAAAGTATTTTTAATATAAAAAATATACTTTTAAAGTTCAACTACATATTTGAATATATAGCTGCTTGAAATAATTAAAATAGCCTCCTTTAAAATTAAGTAATACAGAAGAACCTTTTCGTAAATATAAATCAAGCATAATAGACTATTGTGACTAATAGAGTTTAATGACCATTAAAAATAAAAACAAAACGCATTATCATTATAGGTTTTTTGTTGGTGACTCATTTATTCATTTTCTTTTTTTTTTTTTTTTAAGGGACGTAGGGGTGAAACTTAATTGAAAAGAACTTTATTTACAAAACATTAACCACTAAATCTTATTACAAAACTTTATGATTTAAGTCATATAAATACTTGTAATACTTGTCTAATAAATCGTTATAAAAGTTTTAAATTATATATATGTATGTATATGATAATATAATGGTAATAAGAACTATATTTTATTTTTATTTAATACAGGAAGGTATTAACAAGTACTTGATAATACACGTTTTATTTATTTTTTACACTCAAAGTCAGTAATAGCAACAACTTTAACTATAAATTACTTAACTTGAACAATGAAGTTCTTTAAAAAAATGAGTCATAACAATTTCAAAACAAATTTAAATTATTGACGGTTGGTTGACAATGTTCTGTTCTGTTTTTTTTTATTGTTTCAAAGTAAATGAGGTTAAGTTAAAGTACGAAAATTGGACATAACTGTTTCTTCCTGTAATTCTATGTTAAAGGGAAATAAATTTTTTTAAGTTACTTATTTTCTTTCAGATAGGTAAATATTAATTGGAATTTATGGCTATTTTTGTAAGATCATTGAAAAAAATCTAAATGCAACAATTATTATAAAATTTTCTTATAAATTGTTTATTTATTGATAATTAATTTACCCCATAAATTTATATTTCTTTCATATATTCTATTACTACTTAAACTAAAATATATATTTTTATTGAGACAAGAAATAGAAAATATAGCAATAATATAAAAATACGCATAGGAAAAAATAAACTATTGCTTCATTTCATATTATTGTTTACATGTGGTGTTTCTCTTGTATTTTATTATGACTATGACTCATACTTTATATATAATGGTATATTCTAGTATATTACAGAGTATCTTTAAAATCATACAATATAAATATAGTAAAAGAAAAAATGAACATAATTATCCAAAAGCAAATGTATAGATACACACCACCAAACAATTTTTGAAGCCAATCTATCCAATCAAACCAACCATCCCAACCATCCATTGAAATTCATTCATCCCCGTCATTTACCACAAAATGTATATATGTATGTAAATATTTAGAAAAAATCATACACACAACACATTATGATGTTTTTATTAAAATGAAATAAAAAAAAAAAATAAATACGTTATAATGATGATGATAAAAAAAAGAAGAAATCAAGCAAGCGATAAAAATATATTTTATTTTTAGCATAAAACGTCATTGCTTTTTAAATAAATCGATATAAGGTGTGCAAAAATTGAGGTATTTGATAATCATTTTATTTAGATATATTCACCACACAGAGACTAAGCGAATAAATACTTTTGTGGTTAACCCTAACAGAGCGAAAACCCTAGTAATTGTTATTTATATTAAGAGAAAATTATAACTTAAAATTTTTGAAAATTTTAAGATTTTTAATCATAAAATTAATTGAGGGAGAGCCTACGAAAATATGTTATATTTATATTATATTTTCTTTTATATTATATATATATTTTTTTAATATTTTCAAAATTTTCCAAAACATCAAGAAATTATCAAGAGTGCAAAATATATACCTACTTACGTTCAAAATATGCAATTAAGTGAAATTTTAGTATCCAAATATGGATTAAATATGCTCCGACATAAAATTACTTTTATTTGTAAAATACGCAAACAAAATTCTAAAAAATCGAAATTAAAAAGTTTCGAAGTTATAAAAATATGATCTTAAGTGAAAATATGTAACAGTAATACTTTAATATTTTAAAAGTTCTTTTGTATTTTATCATTTTTTCTTTTATGAATTTAAAAATTTTTAAAAAAATTAAAAAAAAAAATCATATTTTTACAATCATAATCAAAATATGATGTATTATTTATTAAAACACTCAAAAATGTAAATAATGAACATTTTTTTGTTTCATTTATTTTTAGATATCGAAACACATCCCGCCTCACCAGTTTTTCCCCACTTATTATTGGGCAATGGCCGAGATGCTGATGATCCAAGTAGTGTGGGAGCTAATTGTGTTTTAAATGTTACCTGCCAAGCACCGAGCACAAATCAAATGCCGGGCCTTAAATATATGCAAATACCTGCCAGTGATACACCTCATCAAAATATAAAACAATATTTTCAGGAAGCCTACGATTTTATAGGTAAGTTTACACATAAAAGCAATTTTTTTAGACATAAAAGCATTGTCGGTTAAGTCCGACCATATGATACCCCACACCATTGTGTGTGTACATTAAAATTTGGGGAAAATTGGCCAATTGTGGATCGATTTATATTGATTCTGACATTTATAATTGATTCTATACTTTAAGGTGGTTGTAAAACGTGTGTATTATAAAATTGGCATTGTAGTTTCTACTTATGCAAAATTTATTTTCGTAAAATATTAACTTTAACGTGAATGAATACGTTAAAGTGATTTTCGGAAGAGGGTTTTATATGGGAAGTATGGTAAATTATGTGCCGATCTTCATAAAATTTGTTACAAAAATTTATATTTTTATAAAAATATAGCAATATTTCGTCGTTAAGCTCTTATTTTGGAGGATATTTGCATGAAGGGTAGATGAAATATTGGACCGATCATAACCAGTTTCAGTTGGGTTCATCCTTGGCCTAATAGAAAATTTTGTGCTAAATTTAATTCATTTATCATTAAAATTGTAACCTGTAGTTTGATTACAGGGTTTATAGTCACCGTGATACAGACATTAGAATAAACCACCAATGCTGGTGTAGGATATAAAAGTAAAAATTTATTTGACAATGCTAATAAAATTAAGAACCACTTATAAAGTCTATTCAGAGTATTTTCTTTTAAAAATTAAAATTTTATCGTTGAAAATTTGTTGTCTTATATATACATATATGTATATTCGTGCTAGTTTGTTATTTTTTATATGTTTCATTTTTCATAAAAATATTTTTTATCTTTTAAAAACAAATCTAGTATAAATAGTTTGTACTAGAGTTTTCTGTAAAGTTAAAGTTTCTTTTATTATTTTTTACACTATCAACAAAACATTTGTTTAAGACTTCCATAAACTAAGACTTTGTGAGACGGCATGGCGGCATTTTACCCCATCATACTATTTTATACTTGAATATATGTGCATACAAAAACAACAAAGCAGCAACATAGCCAACAATCAGCATTTTTTTTTTTTCTTTTCGAAAAATTAAATAAAAATTCAAAACCAAAACAAAATAAGAAAAAACACACCACGAAACTTCCTTCCTTTTTATTTTAACCCACCACAACACTACTACAAACAAATCAACCACTGTTGGAATACGAATTAAAAGAAGATAATAAATATACACACATATGTATGTATTATATATATTACTATAAATATTAACGGTAAAATACTGGTGTAAACGTTTAGACAATGAAAATAATATTTAACTCCTGTTAAATTCCCTTCTATCCTCTTATTAATAGTTCTCCCCCTTTTCTTTAAATAGATTTTCGTAGAAAAGAAAAATCCTTTAACATGGATATATACGTACATTTAATGTAAATAAATGATTAGGAATTCAGTTTGTAAATCTATTTACCTTTACTCAATTCCTTTGCTCTCTTTCTTTCTAAACTTTGATATTTTATTCTCTTTTAACTTTGTGGTACTTTAAAAGAATAATTTCATGAAAATTAAAGTTTATTTAAATTTAATGACGACCATTACAAAATCCATTTTTTTAGTTCAAACTGAGTTATTTTATGATTCCAAAATTTTTATTAATCAAACAAACGTCATAACCAAACTTCCTAAAAAGTATGCAATAACTAAAACAAAAAATCAGATTATTCTTCCTTTCTACCAAAGAAATCGTTATTTCAAAACTCTGTACCCAGTCGGAAAAAATGCAGAATCAAACATACACACCCCCTCCCAATCTGAAACACATGCGGAAAATATCATATACATACATACATATTGTGTTCAGCAACTTACGTCACGTGCACTTTCGACCTCGTTCCCAATGAGGCATGTTAAAATACGTGTGTAATAATAATAATGAACCGATTTTTGTTGTAAGTAAAAGTAGCAGCAGCAAAAGTAGCGAACACTCTTTTCACCGGCCGCTGCTGCTTCTGCTACAAATGATAATGACGTTGTTTGGCTTTGATGACTCATTGTTTGCTACAAACACACATACCTAAATAAAACATTTAAACATATTCCTTACATGAATCTTAAATGTTTCCAGTGTCTGTTTATTTTCGTTATATATTCTCATTTTCCTTCTCCCCTTTTAGAACGTCTCGTTCATTCTTTCAGTTACATATATTTTTACTTCTTCCTTTCCCTTTAAACGCCCTGGTTGACGGTTTACGTGTTGAGTGTTTGTATGTGTGTGTTCATTGTATTTACAACACTTTTTTGTACTGTTATTGGCAACATGTGGGCTCTCCAATTTGTGAGTGAACGACCAGTCAGTCGTCTGCTTTGTGTGTTTATACCCCACAAAAGTTTTATTGATTTTCATTATTTTTAGTATTCAAAAGAACGAAATATAAAATATGTAAAATATACATATAGCAGAAGAAACTAATTATTTGTTTGAGTTATAAGGCGCAATTTTTTATACACCTATATATGTACTTGTATACAAAATAATATTCACTATGTAATGTAGCAGATTTATAAAGAAATTATGTAAAAACATTTATTTTTAATAAACTTGTCAATAATCTGTATCAGCATTACATTACATAGTCTGGAATGTAGTTTCATCTTTAGTCTGGAATTCTGTCTCATTTATAGACTATATTCTTGGCTATAGACCATTATTTATCTATTAAAGAGACTATATGTAGTATTGACTATAAAATATAGTCTTGTGACTAAAAACTATAGGCTTGACTATGATAAAAATTCGTTCATTTCTTGTAATTATGTATTTTTATATATATTCACACTACCCAGGAAGTAAAAAAGAAAAAAATATAAATGACCACATAAAATGACTGAAGTCATCATCATTATATTTCCTACTCATGTGTTAAGGTGTTAATTATATTCCTATATACAATTTTCACCTGCTTCCTATAAAACCATAACACCTTATTAAAACTTTAACATTGTTATTTCTTACACATTCACCTAAGTCTTATAAGCACCCAGTATTTTTGACGTTTTTTTTTTTTTGCTGGCGATCTCTTTCTTGAGGGCTTTAGTAACAACAAATTTTTATACCAGTCATCATAACTTTTTGCTTACAATATATATTTTTTTTATTTAATATTTTGGTAAAAGTGTATGTGTGATTTTTTTATTTATTTATTAAAATAGCAATTCGCACACGGCACGAATGTTATTATTAATCTTTGTTACTCGACAATTTTGCTAGAGCAATTCATTCGTCAATAAGACTAAAGCATAAACCCCTTCCTCCCCAAACATCTACAATTAAACCACTTCTGTGATATAATAGATTAAGAAATTTGCCAGATTGTTAGGTATGAAAAAAAGCACAAAAACGCATATATTAAAAGAGTAGAGTATATTTTTTATATAAAAACTATAGTTGATAAAAAAAGGTTTATTAAAAAATAAATTAATGGAAAACCGATTTGACCATATATGGTTTAATACCTAGCCAAATACCCATATTAAATTTGTGTATGATATAGAATATACTGTTGTCTATATGTAAATAAATTTTTAAAAATCGCTTATTTATCTTTAAAATCGCTTATTGATACCTGAACTTGTAATCAGTGAACCATTTTCTGGCACCTCTGTTTAAGCAAATGGTTATAATTGAAAGTAAACAAAATATCAAGTGTACTTCTATAGTATTTTTATTATTTTCTATTATTGTATTTGTTTCATAAACAAACTTTACACAAACACATGCAGATATGGCAGCACAATATTTTCGTTCCCCTCATTTCAACCCCCCTCTAACCAGTTTTGCACCCTCTTTCATTCAACTCATAAAATAATAATGAAAAAGAAGCAGCAGCAAATGACGATGATGTTCGTTTATTTAATAATGATATTCGATGCGAACGACTTTTTCGCTACGAAGACTATAATAGCAACAACAAGAACATCATTATGAATGATGATTCATAATTTTCATTTTATTCGTATGTATGTATGTTTGTTCAGTTCATGTGTTTTGTTTATTTTCATACATTTTTACATAGATTTCGTATTGTGTTTTTAATACACCTCAGCGCATGTTTGTTTCGTTAATGCCCTATAGCCAATGATTGTAATAATAATTAAAAAAAAAATATATATATATTTATTTTTTTAGTAAATTATATATTTATATTATGCATACTATTTTTATATTAAATTATGTTATGCAAAATTGTTTGTGTATATGTTTTTTGTTGAATTATTTAAAACATTATTACCACAATTATTTTATACATACATATAAATATTGATATTTTTATTTTAATTAGTTATCGATTTGTTAAGAACAAACAAATGTATATACATTTTATGTATGCAAATAATTATTTAACCATGATGTTTTTTTGCAAATTCATTATTACTTAAAGCAAAATTATTTAATATACTGTTTCTTCTGTTCTTAATTATTACGCTAGAACTCTTTCGGATCATTCCAGTGTTCTTTATTGTAATTATTATATTTAATTTAATATTTTGTCAAAAAAAAGTTTACTTTGTATTTAAAAAATCATCGAAACTTTAAATTTAAAATTGCATTTAATTAAGTTAAAAAATAATAATAATTTTAACAAATATCAATTTATAACAATAAACTGGATTTTAATTCCAGAACATACATATTTTCGTTGAATAGATAACAAAATATATTTCAATTATTTTGTTTACTTCAAGTTGTTTAATATATTTTTTAGGTTTATCAAAATTGTTTAATAACGTATTTGAATTTCTAATTGATTAAAAAAATACCACAAATCTGAGGATTTGATTTCATTGTTCTTTTTTTATTAAAACCACAATATCCTTTGTTTAATATAACAAAAATTTTATTTTATAAAAAAACTTACAAATTATCAAAATGAAACCACACAAATTTAAGGAAATTAGTAGAGATATGAAAATATAAATCTATGTAGTAATTAATGTTTATGAAATAAAAATAATTTAATAGCCAACAATATTAAGGCCATTCACGATAGGCTGGTTATGAGGTAATGTTATTATGTGGTTATATTAAAAATAGAAAATTTCATTATAAAAAATAATCAGCTTTGCCCAACTCATTCCCTTGTTAATAGATTATGTGATTATCTGTTTATTATAATAAAAATTTTTAACAAGTAAATTATTTTGTTATTTTTTTAATATTACCATATAATCATATAACATGATAACCACCCTATCGAGAAGAACCTTATTTTTTATTTTAAAATTTATAAAATTAAATATGACTTCATTAAAAATACAATTAATGTGTAAACAATTTTAAGCTTTGTGTAAGCATTTTAATTAATAGATTTGATTTAATATAATAGACAAAGGGAGGGAAAGTACTTATGTACCATAGGTTTTATAATTATTACTTGAACGCTTGTTATGCCCTACGTATTGGCTACTTAAAAAAGCGTTTTATTATTCACAAGTTGAAGGTCGTTAATACACTTATATTTGCGCATATTTCTGTTTTTGTTTTTATTATTTACTTTGTGTGAACTCTGGTGTTATATACATACGTACATATTTACGTAAAAGCACAAAACAAAATAAAAGCCAAAACAATTGCTATATATTTTAATGTAAAAAAATGTTATTTTTTTCCCCCCGACATTAATGTTTATTATTGTATGAGTCATATTTTCTTGTCTCATCAAACCAAAACAATCCCACCAATACCATTATAATAATCACACCACCATTCCATCCTGTGACCAAGTCAAGTAGGCTATTTTTAAAACAAACCAAAAAAAAAATAAATAAAATAAAAAAAATGCTTATACTACCAAATACTAAATGAATGGGCCATTTGACGGTTTATGGCCTTTTGTGAGTAAGGAAATGAGTGAGTGGCTGGCTGGCTGATGGTTGTTTTTGTCGTCACTCTTAACCATCAACAACATTATAATAATTTGGCACCTGCTTCGTCTTCATTTGTTGGTTGGCTTTTTATATTTTGAATTCTTTCTCATCTTAAAATTAATTTTGTATGAATTTGCTTTTTATGATGTATGTACATATGTTTAAATATACATATATCTATATGCATTATTTATTTATGATTATTTTTTATTTTACTGTAAAAAATATTTGCCAGACAAAAAATCACGTCTTGGCGCTTAAATTGTTATTCTTGTTGTTTATTTATTAAACAGTTTTGTTCTTGTTTTTTGTTTACATTCAATCTGTCCTCCTTTAATTTTTATTTACAAGAAAGCAATACTCAGAGAATCTGAGTAATATGACTCATTAGTTCTGTAACAGACATTTTGTTTTCCTTTTTATATAAAAAAACTAGGGTGGAATGTAAAATAGAAAACAAAATGTAAAAAAGAAAATAATATTAATTCGTTAATTAAATGTCACAAATAAATATAAAAGTAAACAATTCGCAATTATAACTTTGCTAAGCCGAGACACATCATCGCTATTAAACTCAGGTGGTGGACATAAACATGGAAATGAGTTGCCATATATCTAAATTAATTAAATTTGCAGTTTTTATTTTGTGTAACATATAAAATTTGTTAATTTTATCAAAAATCTTAAATTTATTGAAATAAAAAATATAAGAAATAAGAATTTTTATTTAACACAAGTTAAAAGAAATTTTAATAAAATAAATTTTCAATATTAAATCATTTAACGAAATATCTTCAAAATTTCCCATAGAAATTGAATAATTAAGTGTTGATGACATAAATGCAACGGAAAAGAATGCAATAACATTAAATTATCAGTCAGGTATTTGTATAATCTGTACACTTTTTATGAAAAATTTCTTCTTTAACTTTAACTTTTCAATTACTCATTTATATTACAAATACTACTTACTCTCTTATTGATTAATCATAAATATTAACAATTAAAAAAAATAATAATTTAAATACATTTTAATTATTTCGTAATTACTCATCTTGCAAATATTTGATTTTTACAAAGTTCATTGAGCATGAGTAACAGCAAATTTTAAATGAATGGGTCTGCATAGTTTGGAGTTCCTCCAACTGTATAAAGTACCTCCTCGTAAAAACAAATTAAACGATTACTTGATTTATACATTTAAATATTTGGCATCATCGGAAAGGTTATTACTCGTTTGATTGGAATATTTATAAACAAATAAAAAACGATATTTGGAATTAGTCATTTGTATGTAAATTAATATTCAGAGAAATGAATACAGATGAGAAATTTTTTGAATAATTTGATATCGACCATTTGTTTTTAATCTTCCAACTTTGGGAAACTATTTTTCCGGGTAATTTAAAAGTAATTTAATATGTTCTTAGAAGATTACTAAGTGTGATGATGATAATGAATTGGAATTTTAATATTTTTTATTGAAATATGATTAGTTTATTTTAAAAAAATTTTATGGCATTAATGTTTTAATTTTTTTAATATTTTCTAATTTAATAGAAAATATTTCATTTGCAAATAAAATTTATATATAAATTTATTTTATTTATCAATCATTTATTTATATTATCAATCATTTTTAATTCCAACCGCAATTTCCTTTTCTTATCGTCGCTTAACTGTGAAAGTAGCGAATTTATAATGATACGAGCTTAACCCAGTGCGCTTTGCTATCCCTTATTATAGTGGAAGGCCAGTGTACGCGTTATGCGTCAACGGGCGGAAGCATTTTTAACAACTTAAAAATCAATCAATTGTTTACAAAAAACTAATAAAGGAAAATTGAACACACTGTCTGAAATTGAATCTGGCAATGCTCTAACACGCGGCAACGCGTCAAAGTTGACTTTATTTAAATTTTTTATATGTAATGCGCAGCCCGTGAGAAAACATAATCAGCTGATTAACGCATGCGACACATGACGCGTACATTAGCCCCTCACTATTAAGCGATATCAAATATTTACTACCATTTAAAAGTTTTAAATGGTAGTAAAAAGTTTAAGTTTTTATATGTGAATATTTAAAACACCCGTTATTTTTAAGGGTTAATTTTTGTACTATATTACTTGTATTTTATTTTCGATTATCATCACTGTTAAGTCGAGTACAGAGGCTATAATAAACATGGCCTTTTTTGCGCTCTTAACTGATAAGATTACGGACAAATTTAATGAATGACAACATTCTTATCAAACTATATAGACATAAACATATTTATATATTTTTTTTTATTCTACATATTTCTATATGTATTTTAGCGAAACAAAAAACCCAATTACTCACAATCTTATAGACTTAAATAAACAGCTACAAATCCGACGTAATATTTCTACAAACAATTATAAATCAAAATCTCACATTTTTTATAATGATGATTTGACAAAAAATAAATAAATAAATAATAATAAAAATTATTATAATAAAATATTTTTGCAATAAGTACTCTTTCAAGTGATGTGAGAACAAAAAACTTTTAAGGTTAATTTTTTGTAAAATGAGCAATTAGTATTGAAATATTGATATAAAATAAAGAGTATTATAACAATACGGTAACACTTTTTGCATAAAGCTAACAGGCAAATATAAGGTTGAGATTTGCTTAAAGGAGAATATTATTTCAAAACATTTTTTAAAAAATGAAGAGTAAACTTATGATCAATATTTCAAAGTTTATTATCAAATTACTTTTGTTGTCTAATTAAATATATTATAAACTTAATAAGAAAGAACTTAAATGTCTGGCAACAATATTTCTTCAGTTTAAGTGGCAAAAAATAAATATTTAATGCGGTTATAATAAAGCATCATCTAGATTTGAGATAGTTTAAGTGGTCTGTTTCATAAATACTTGAGACAATGCTATTATTCGATAGATATTGAGCAAATAATAAATTATTATCATAAAAGTATATTAGAGACAGTAAATGGTAAAACTTATTTCAACAATTCAAGCGAGAAATATATAAACTAGAAACATCACTATATTTAGATTCCGATGAATTTTAAATTTATTTTATTACTTCGGCTATTATCCGGTTCGAAGGACCTTTAACTTTAGATAATTGAAAACTAAAATCGAATTTTGTTTTATAATATTAGGAACATTCATACCCTCAATAGCATTCATTGTGTCTTTTACTTTTTTTTTTTATTTACGTTACATTTATTATTTAGAAGAAAAACTGATATTTATTACTCTATATTGCTATTTTATTGGGAATAAAAATTTTCATTTGGATTATTTTATTCGGAACCAAAATTCTAAAATTTCTTTATTTCCTTAAACAACATTTTATTAATGGTAATTTTTTTATTTCTTCCTTTTTACAGAGGATGCCCGTAAAACCGGTTCCCGGGTATTACTCCATTGTCATGCGGGTATATCCCGTAGTGCCACCATTGCCATTGCCTATGTTATGCGCTATAAATCTCTATCGCTGCTCGAAGCCTATAAACTAGTTAAATTAGCACGTCCCATTATCTCACCCAATCTTAACTTCATGGGTCAATTACTGGAATTGGAACAAAGTTTACGCATGAGTGGCGTTTTAGAGCCTCTCACCCCAAATCCAGCTACCCTATCTCCAACAACAACACTATCTAGTCAACTAAATAATAACCACAGTGAAATGGCGGATGAAGACATTGACGATGAAGATGACGATGTGGCCACCACCAGCAGTACAAAAAAATGTCAAAGTCAAAATATTGAAATGGATGAATGCGATAGTGGTCACAGTAGTGGTGGCAGTAGTAATTGTTCATCACGTTTAACCTCACCACCAGTAACACCCGAAGATGAAATACCCTGCTCTTCAAATGCCGTAACAACTGCATCATCCTCATGCCTTTCGCCAGGTTCGACGTCGTCTTCAGCGTCTATGTTGAATGCCAGCCGACCTGCCAGATTTAAACGTAATTCACCTGCCAAACTGAGGCTAAATTTACAATCCACCTATGCTCCCATACCCAAATCGTTATCCTGTATGTCCATACAAAATGCTGGCATTAGTCCTATTTGCAAAGATGCACCCAATACACCAAACTGTGATTTGGCCATGAGCAGTAGTACAAGTGATTGAAATCTAAGCAAGCGCACTGACGAATTAAAAATAAAGCTCATAGTATAATTACAAAGTACTCGCACATCTACAAAAACAAAAATTCCTTGTATTTTGTTAGTGTAA